>JAPEVF010000948.1:0-16999 GCA_029747585.1 Pleurotus djamor | reverse complement strand
GGAGCTGCTGGAGGGAGGGATACCGCAAGAAGTTTGATTCGCCAAAAATCTCCGCCAGATCAGCGGCACCAGTTAGATGGAGTCGTTTTATCGAACGGGACTCTTCTAATGCAGATGCAAACCGATCATCAGCGTAGAAAGTTGTGATCTCATTTCCATGCATCATGGCTTTGGGGATCGTTGGCAAAGGGAAAACGAAAAGGCAGCGCTTCCCTTGCCCAAGGTCTGAAGAAATGAGCTGCACTTCACTGCTGAAGGAGGTCTTGAGAGTGTCAGGTTTGGCATTGATGCCGGGTTTGAAAAAGGTAAGGATTGTCTTCAAAATGTCATCCGGAAAAAGCTCCCGTGAATCATACACCGCATTTGAGCGAACACGGATATCCCGAAGGGCGTCGAGACGAATAGATTCAAGGAATTGGCGGACGATCGGCCATTGACGGTTCGCATTGACGTCCAGCTTTTTAGTGGGGTGGCTGACAATATTCCTAGACGGATCGACGACATCGGCTTCCATTGCACCAGGGATATCCATAGAGAGCTCTTCGAGGTGTACAAGGCGGCGAAGGAAGGTGAGGAATGCGCTGAGTTTGAGCGTCGTCGTTGGATCATGCCATTGGCCTCCAAGAGAGAGAATGCGTATATTTGACAGCGAAGATGGATCTACATGCACGTAGACGTTGCGCGCGTAAAAGCTGCGCAGGCGTGGTGCATCTCCTCCAAGGAAGTCCACCGGCAAAGGTGCTGCCAACTGGAGTCGGATGTTCACAGACTCCACAAACGGAGCGGGCTTGACTAGAGTGAAGAGGTGGTCCGCATTGTCGCACCAGGTCAAGCTCCGTAGGCGTTCCGGAAATGGGAGGACGGCAGAGGGGATGGGTTGCTCGGCTAGTGGGATCAAGAGCACTTTCAAGTGCAACGGAGCCGTCTTTGATCTGGAAAGCATCTCTTGTTTCCAGTTCTTGAGATACACTGCGGCGGTGTCTGTCCAAAGGAGAGGCTCGTTTATGGCGGTGGTCCGCCATAGACGACACACATGGGTAACATTTATCCAGCCCAGGGGAGGATTTAAAGTACATGAATCCACTAGAATGCGAAATATCATGCACAATATTTCTGCTGGAAGGCGCCTCGTTGATGCGCAGGACGTGTTGTGCAATTCGCGCAAGCGTTGGATTTCAGCCTCAAAAGGTCGAGAAAGCCGCTGAATTTCGGCATGACAGGCGTCGATTTTCGCGGCTATTTCAGACGCGAGTGAGACAGCGTCAGTCACTTCTGGTACGTCCGAGGTTGAAGCTGAAGCCGCACGAGCACGTCGAGGCTTCATGGTAATGGTTTCGGAGAGAAAGTCGCCAAAACTTGGCTAGAAGGATAGGAGTAATATTTCAGGGACGAAGGTATTGGCCGGGCGTCGGAACTTGAGGGAACTTGACGCGTAGATTCTGCATGAGCACTATCTTCTGGTGCATCTGATACGAGCGCGTCGAGGCCCTTCAACAGGGATGTACTGTTGGCCACCTACCATACGTTGTCGGTGATCGCTCACTGTGCCTCGCTCACTGTGCCATGCCTCATCGATTGAACGCGCACTGAGAGAGCCTGAGCTTAGAGGTAGCGTCACATCTGTCGTATTACTACGTATTCAGTCCATGATATAAGTACGTACGATATATTTGAGTACTGCGGTGTCCTCATGAAGCTAGGAGACCACCCCGCACCGACAACGTCAAGGAAGTTCGTCACCTAGAACGCTGGGGTATCCGTTCTTCCCCCGACTCAGATGTGAGCACAAGGGATACTAACTGACACAGCGACCTGATCTCGTTGAGCGTCAGGTTGTGATAAGAAATCCACAATTCGTCAATTTTAGCTCCCAATGACGCCCGCTTCGCCAACAATTTCTTTAACATGGGTATCCTTTTGGCTTTGGGCTTGATATAACGGCCTTGGATATGAAGCTCCTGGAGAGAGGGATATGGTAGTGTTTCTGGACTACATCCAATCAAATGCTCCATGTGTTCTGTAAAGTCCCCCAGATAGAGTTTTCTGATTGAATGAGAGTCTTTCAAGACAAGTTGACCATAGGCATGGAGAGATGTGATCTCTAGCTCGGCGATCAAGGCGTCGGGGAGTGATGACAGCGGTTCAATGCAAAGGGAACGCTCCCCTTTCAGGGGGTCGGAATAGATGAAGCGACTCCTGGTAGTACCAAAATCTAAGCAATCAGGTTTAGCACGGACGCAGGATCCAAAGAAGGCGAAAAGCATCTTCAATACGTCATCCGTAAAGGGGTCCCGTGAGACCCAGCGTGAATTTGAGCGAACATGGATACTCTGGAGGGCCTCGAGATGAATGGACTCAAGGAATTGGCGAAGAACTGTCCACTGGCAATTCGCACCGATGTCGAGCGCTGTAATAATGTGGCTTGAGACATTGGAAGCTGGGTTGATGATATCGGGTTGTATTTCAGTAGGGAAATCCACAGAGAGATGTTCGAGATGTGTAAGACTGCGGAGAAAGCCAAGAAAAGCAGAGAGCTTGAGTGGAGCCGTGGTAGGGTCATGCCATTGCCTTTGGAGGGAGAGCTCGCGTAGGTTTTGGAACAGAAGCGCGTCGAGGTGCGTGTAAACACTGTGCAGGGAAAGGCGATACAGACGAGGTGCGCTTCCCCCAAGAAAGCCTTCCGGTAAAGGTGCAGGTGAAGGGAACCGTATGTAGACTCTCTCCAGGAACGGAGCAGGCTTGACCAGAGTATGGAGATGATCGGCAGTGTGGTACCATGTCAAGCTTCGCAGACGCTCTGGGAACGGGAGGACAGCAGAGGGGATAGGTTGCTCGGATAATGGGGCTTCTAGCACTATCAAGGGTACGGGAACTTTCTTGGCCCTGGAAAGCATTTCTCTTTGCCAGCTCTTAGGACATGAGTTAAACTCGGTCCATAAGCGAGGTTCGTTTATGGCAGTGTTTCGCCATAGACGGCAGACGTAGGTCACATTTATCCACCGTGGGGGTGAATTGAAGCAATAGTTCATGTCTTGGACCAGGATAGCAAAGATCATGTACAAGATTTCGACTGGAAGGCGCCTCGTCGCCGCGCAGGTTGCATTATGCAATTCACGTAGGCGTAAGATTTCAGCGTGACATGCGTCGATTTTCGCAGTGATTTCAGCTTGAAGTGGGGGGATATCAGTCGATTCGAGTTCCTCGGAGACAGTTGGTTCACGAAAGCGTCCGAGTCGAGGTTTCTTCATAAAAGTGGTCGCGATCATAACGTCGAGATTACACTGCGAGTGCTTGGGGAATGACTTGTGATCGAGCAAGTAGAGAGGAGGGCTGAGTTGGAAGGTACAGTGAGTGGAGGGAAAAGTACGGAAGACACGGAAGTAAACGCGCAAAATCTGCTAGTATAAATACCGTTGATTCAGTGGCTCCATTACCTCTCCTTCGACTCCGCCGCCTCTTGCTGTCAATGAGCTCAGTTGTCGGTATCGAGCCACATTGTAAAGTGGCAGTGGAGCAATATGTTCTTGCAGCATCAACGATTGCGCAGCAGGTGTATTCGTTGTTCAGATAGGGAGGAGGCGGAGGCGCATTGGACGATGGCAAGATGGCAACTGAGGCGTTGAAGAGGATTGTCGCGGCGTCTGAATGAGATAGGGGCCTCCCAGGAAAAGAGAGACAATTGGGTTGTCCTGGTTGTGGCATCGCACTGTATGCAGTGCAGCTGCGGTGCTGAGCACTGCTCCGTCAGTGTATCGTTTGCGGTGAACATTTCTCAGAAGGTCTTGCGATAAACGAAAAGGCGCCGCCACAGCTTGTTTCGCGTGGATATCCATTTATCTATATGATATTCTATGATATGATTCTATGTAACATACTCCTGAACTATTCGTCACGTCATGATAGCCTACCCATACCAGCAACGTTGCGGAAACTTGTCACATAGAGCCTTGGGGTACCCGTACTTCGTCACCCCCGGAGGTGAGCACCAGAGATACTACCTGGCTGAGCAACTTGATCTCCTTCGGCACCAAGTTGTGATCAGAAATCCACAATTCGTCGATCTTGGCCCCGAGGCAAGCGCGCTTCGCCAACCAGCTTCTCATTATAGGAATTGTTTTGACCTTGGGCTTGATATGGCGGCATTTGATATGGAGCTGCCGGAGAGACGGATATGGTAAGGTTTGTAGAGTGGAATCGGTGAGATTCTCCATTGTATAGCCCTCGAAATGGAGTCTTTTGATCAAACGAGACTCTTTCAAGACGAGTGCATCATGGGTATGCAAAGTTGTGATTTCCAGCTCTGGGATTAAGATGGCGGGGAGCAACGACAACGGTTTGACGGTAAGAAAACGATTTCCTTGTACCGGGTCCGAATGGATGAAGCGCGCTCGTTCAATATTATCAAACTCGAGGCAGTTAGGTTTGGCACCGATGGAGGACCTGAAGAAGACGACGAGCGTCTTCATTATATCGTCCGGGAAAGGATCTCGTAAGTTCCACCCTGTTTTCGAACAAACCTGGATACTTCGGAGGGCGTCGAGACGGATAGATTGGAAGAATTGACGAAGTGCAGGCCAGTGACAATTTGCACCAATATCAAGGGCTCTGATTGCGTGGGTTGAGACGTTGGCCGCTGGGTTGACGACATCGGCTTGCATTTCAGTAGGGATATCCACTGAAAGATCTTCAAGACAAGGCAGGCCGCGAAGGAAATCGAGAAACGCAGTAAGCTTGAGTGATGTCGTGGTTGGGTCATGCCACTGCCTTTTGAGAGAGATCTTGCGTATATTCGAGAATAGAGATGCATTGAGGTGTATGTAGACATTGTCCGAATGGAAATCTCGCAGGCGAGGTGCACTTCCCCCGAGAAAGCCCTCTGGTAAAGGTGCTGGCGATTGGAGCCTTAAGTTGACACTCTCCAAGAACGGAGCAGGCTTGACCAGTGTAAGGAGATGATCGGCATTGTCGTACCACGTCAAGCCTCGGAGACGTTCTGGGCACGGGAGGACAGCAGAGGGAACGAATTGATCGACCAATGGGGTCCCTTGCACTTTCAAGTGCACCGGAGCTGTCTTAGCCCTGTGAAGCATCTCTGGTTTCCAGTTTTCGCGACAATCTTCAAGGTTGGTCCACAGGCGAGGTTCATTTATGGCGGTGGTTCGCCATAGACGGCAGACATGAGTAACACTGATCCATGGCAGAGGAGAGTTATAGCGATGGGTATCTTCTAGGATTCGAAAGATCATGGACAATATCTCGACTGGAAGGTGCCTCGTCGCCGCGCAGGTCGCGTTATGCAGTGCACGCAAGCGGCGTATTTCAGCATAGTGAGCGTCGATCTTCGCGTTGATTTGGACTTGAAGTGACGGGATGTCAGTCGCGTCGAATTCCTTGGAGGATGGGTCTTCCAAGACGCGTCGAGGCTTCTTCATGGCAGTGCTCATCGAGAGAGGGTCTAGTGTGTGATTGCACAAGCAGCAGATATCGATGTGAAGGCAGTGAGTAGAGCGGAAAGTGTGGTTGAAAAGACGGAAGTCCACGCACAGAGCCTGCTGGTATAAATACTGCTGATTCAGTGGTCCGAAGCTTGACGGTGGTGGACTGTGGTCACTCTCTTTGACTCCATCTCACGTTCAGTGCTGTCAATGATTGATCAATGAGATCACTTGTAGGTTACTTGAGCCACATCTTGAAGTAGCAATGAGGAAATGCCAATGAGGAGTGGCCTGGTTCCTCGCAACAAAGATGAGTAGGTCACTGTGGTGAGACAACCAATGCGTCAAAGGAAAGCGGTCCTGGACGGTCCGAACAATGATAGGGGCATTTCAGGGAACATACCATTGGACGATGCAGGCGATTCTCCGTGTGAGGGTAGGTGTAGCATCGTTTTCCAGTAGATCTGAAGTTCTGGGGTCAGCATAAAGACATCAGACTGTGCAACATTGATAGACAACCTAAGTACCCGCACTGGGAAGGTTTCGCCGTGAAAGAAAAGGTGTAATGATGTCTTTTGTAGTATGAGCATATACTCTGTTACATAGATGATATTGCCATGCATGGTATGATTCCGTTCTTTCTATTACAGAGACATTCGTCATGTCATGAATATTGAACACCTGCTACGATGTCAAGGTAGTTAACTACCTTTCCATCACTGAGAACCTTGTGGTACCCGAATTTCGTCCCCAAACTCAGAAACAAGTACAAGGGATACTGACTGGCTGAGCGATTTAATCTCTTTAGGTGTCAGGTTGTGGCCAATGATCGACAATTCGTCGATCTGGGCTCCGAGCGCGATGCGATTCGCTAGCCATCTCTTCATCATGGGGAGCATTTGGGATTTGGGCTCCATATGACGGCCTTGAATGTGGAGCTGTCGCAGAGAGGGATACGGTAAGGGTTCTGGATTGAGGCCCACTAAACGCTCTAGTCCGAGACCGCCCTCCAAATGAAGTTGCTTGACTGAACGAGACTCTTTCAGGAAGAGTCCACCATTGGTATGAAAGGATGTGACTTCCAGCTCTGCGCTCAAGAGGTCAGGGATTGACGACAGCGGTTGGATTTGAAGGTAACACTCCCGTTTCAGGGGGTCCGAGTATGAGAAGTCCGTCGCTCCAGAGTCTGCGATCTTGAGGCAGTCAGGCTTTTTGCCGATGCAGGATGCAAAGAAGGTAACGAGTGTCTTCAATATATCGTCCGGGAAGCGATCTCGGGAGTACATGTCGAAGTTCGAGTAGACAAAAGCCCGCTGAAGGACGTCCAGACGAATGGATTCAAGAAATTGATGAAGGACCAGCCATTTACAGTTGGCACCGATCATAAGCATCTTGAGAGCGTGGACGGAGACATTCTGAGCCGAGTCAACGACATCTGCTTGCATTGCAGCGGGGATGTTTATGGCGAGCTGTTCGAGATGTGCAAGGCAACGAAGGAAGCGAGCAGCGTAGTCAGCTTGATTGATGTGGCAATAGAGTCATGCCATTGCCCTTGAAGACAGAGAACGCGTAGATTTGAGAATAGAGGTGCATCGAGGTGGACGTAGACATTGCGTGAATAAAAGATCCGCAAACGAGGTGCATAGCTCCCAAGGAAGCCCGCCGGTAAAGGTGCTGGTGATTTGAGGTGAATGTTTACAGACTCTAAAAGCGGAGCTGGCTTTACAAGCTTGAGAAGTTCATCTGAATTGTCTCGCCATGTCAAGCTCTTGAAGCGTTCCGGGAACGGGATGACGGCGGAGGCAACTTGTTGCTCGGATAATGGATTAGAATCCACCATTAGGTGAACGGGAGCTTGCCTAGCCCGGATAAGCATCTCTTGTTGCCAGCCACTCCGACATGTGGCAAGGTCGGTCCATAGACGGGGTTCATTGATGGCAGTGGTTCTCCATAAACGGCAGACGTGGGTAAAATTGATCCACCCCATAGGTGGAAGTATGATACTGGCCTTGCTGGCACTTACTAGATAGCCAAGAATCATAGATAGCACTTCAACGGGGAGTCGACTCGTCGCAGCGCAGTTCGCGTTATGCAGTTCGTGAAGGCGTTGAATTTCGGCTTCGAGGGGTCGAGAAAGACGTCGGATTTCAGCATAACAGGCGTCGATCATGGCATTGATTTCAGCTTGGAGTGAGGTCATGTCGGTCGCTTCGAGTTCCTTGGGGGTCGTCTCATCAGAGACGCGTCGGGGCTTCTTCATGGTGGTGGTTGCAGAAAGAAAGCCACAAACGCGAGTTCTTGACATATAGGGAATTTTAATAGGGGCAACATTCCCGATCATCTCCCACGTGAGTTGAAGCACGCCGACCTGCACAGCGCACTGACACTCTGCAAGCCACCCGTCCTTTCCACCTCGATTGCCATGTCCTCCCATTCAACGCCCCGGAAACCTCGACTAGATACCATCTTCTCCCACTCACCCTCCCCTTCCACCGCCACCACCACTCCCTCGCAGCCCTCCTCCTCCTCAACCCTCCTGACGCTCCCTCCCTTCTCGTCCACATCTCGTCCGCGTCTACAAGCACTCTACGCAGATATATCCCGTCAGAAGACATCAAATCCAGAGTCGTATCATGCTAATGTAGAATGGTGGCGTAGGGCATTGGAAGTTGTCGTGTCCACAGGCTATCTGATATCGCAGTCGCATTCACTCGCTACCGGTGGCAGCAAGCTCGTGCTCACTGCAGATTCTAGCTTGTTGAATGCATTGAAAGTTGAGGGAGTGGGTAAACCTTTGGCTTTGGGTGCTGTTATTGTACGTTCGTCTCTCTCGTTGGTGAGTGCGCTTAATCACTCACAAAATTATTCTTACAGCCCGAACTCGTTACGAACACGACATTACTCCCATTTAAATCCTTCCTCACATCACCTTACTCCATATACCCCACCGCACTCTCCTCATGGATGGGCGTACCCAGCAAAGCCGCCTGGTACCTCGTCGGCAAACCCATGTCATGGGCACTCGAACGGGCAGGCGTCACAGGCGAAGACGGCATCGTCACCTCGCTCACGCATTCCCTAACAGGCAGCTCTGGTAGCTCGCATGGGAATGGTTATGGTGGTTATGGTGGGTCGGGAAGACCTTGGTATGGTGATTATGTTGTGAAAGTGTTGGTGGAACGGGCGGCGGATGAGGTTATGCGTATTCAACGGGGTAAGGAGGGTGAAGGTGCGGCGGGGAGGCTGTATAGCACGGAGGCGTTTCGACGCGTGTTCGCTAGTGCGGTCGGTGTAAATGGGGTTGTTGAGGGTTTGGGTGTCGATGCGGATGTGGTGCAGGAGGATGCTGAGGTGCTACTCGATGAGAGGGATATGCAGGTCCTCTCTAAATATCTGGAGAGGGACCGAGGGTGTCTCGTAGTAGATGGCGACGTGAGTGCCACGTATTTTCAAATCCACGCCGCTCATCATAACCTCCTACAGATATTGAAATTCGTCTTATCTTCTGCGCCTGCCGAAGAGCGTACCATAACGGTCGTCGACCGCGGCATCCTAGAGCTGAAGAACGCTGTTGAGAATATGCATAAGCAGATAGAATCCCTGCAGAGCCGGATTGCGAACTTGACTGCGAAAGCGTCAAGTGCCATACGTGATAAACAGAAAGCAGTGGCTACTGGTTATCTGAAGTCGCGGAAACAATTGCAAGATGTTCTGGAGAGACGATTGGGATCGCTGCAAACTCTTGAGGCTACGCTGTATAGCGTCGAAGAAGCCGCTCAGGATATCCAGGTTCGTTGTTGAATGTTTCAATCCCAATTCCTACCAAGCTGACCGAATGTCCGACTGTATCTAGATAATGAAATCCTATGAGTCATCTACTGCGACCCTCCGAGCCATTCTATCCCATCCGTCACTGAAGAAGGAGAAGGTGGAAGAGACGATGGAGGCTATGGCGGAAGCAATGGGTGACGCTAGAGAGATCGACGACGCTGTGAGGATCGGTGGCGACGTCGCGTTGGGTATCGGTGAAGGACAGACAAGTGTGGATGATAGCGAGCTTGAGGAGGAGTTGAATAGGATGGTCGAGGAGATGAAGTTGGAGGAGAGGATCAGAGAGCGGGAAAATGAACCTTCGCATTCCGAGCCGGCGCGAACGACCCAGCCCAGCGTGGAAGAAGGGATGAGAGAAAAGGTTGCTGTCCTCGCATAACGATATACCTCATGAACTTTTACGCTATCGCATCTTTCGTCTCCCTTCATCCCTCCATCTGTTTCAGCGATTGGATACATTCCGTGTATATCATTTTGTCATTTCGTCGATTATAGCACATATTGGTACATTTCAAGCACGTGTATATATACATATATCATTGCCTCCAAGTCCGAGACCAGTGCGCTTCCTATCTAGTAGTTGCTATCCGACATGTCAAAGGCTCGCTTAGTCTTGTCACCAAGGGTGTCGTGGTTGTGGGTGTGGCGGTTCGAGTTGCCACTTAGATGGTCAGTGACCTTCTGCCCGTACGATTTCTCGTTCTACGTGACTCGTGAGTGACGGTAGCCTTCGTGTGATTTGGGTATGCTTACATTCGGCTGAAGGGTAGACGCTGTGGAATCAGCGTTGCCCTTGAATTTGTCGCCGAAGTGCTCAGTGGTGGTTTTTTGAGAATCGGGCTGGGAGAAGGTCGTCAGATAGGCATCCTATACATATAAGTGGTGCTCACCTTGATAGCGGCAGAAACCTTGTCGGTGAAAGATTGACGTCCGTGGTCCGACATGATTATTTGAGTTGGACTTATTAGTAGTAGTAGTGGTTTGAGTGATCGAGTGATTGAATGTGAGTGGTTGATTTGATGTCTCTCCCTCGTCCATCCAAAGCCTCTTATATACGTTTTCTCACCTTGGATTTCATGGAGCGCACATGGGTCAGACTCACTGGGTGGTGACGGTGGCGATATGGTGCAGCCAAGGATACAACGACGAACGCGTGACGTCATAAGGGCCCTTGAACTAGGAAGTGAATTTTTNCACGCCACTACTTACTACATACGTCATTGACGTTATGGTGAGCCTATTTGCACCACGACGCGTAGTGGGATGATGACATTGACCATCATTCGGAATAGACATGGATATTGGGGTCACTTGAGCTTGTAATGATGGTAATTGCATGACGCATTTTTAGCTACCTCCATGTGAGCACCGCGGTCATGAGACTGTCACTGCGCGAGCTTGTGGCTCTAAGAGTCAAGAAGATTCTACTAGGACTACGGTGATCGTGTACGTGGGCAACGTGTGATGACGACGAGTTAGAAAGTTCGTGACGTTCTGCATAGCTCCGTACCAAAACGAAAGGTGTCACGTCTCAGGCCACTGGAACTAATATCCGGGCGATTTTCACTGAATATCATATCAAGCCATGTAAGCTGTCCCTCGCGACTGACTCATTGCTAACATTGGAATACAGTCGTACTTCTACTTCTTGAGACGACGTTAGTGGGCTTGACTCCAAAATGGCGCTTTGGCGGATGATATGTAATTTATTGCATTTAGTACTACGGTACTACCCTATGACCCTAAACGTGGAACGCTCAAGCCCTGGTGTTGGAATCGCCCATGCCCATCGCGTTCTTGGCCTTGTCCAACATGGATTCCTTATGTGACGAATGATTTGAGTTAAAGAGCGCGTCACAAGCGTCGAACTTACCTGATTCTCGTTTTGGTTGCCACTGAACGTGTCACCCATCTTCTGAGTGGCAGACTTTTGACTCTGCTCGACGAGTCAGACAACGAGGACGGGGCGGAAATGAGGATCATACCTCGGGCTGCATGGTGGAGGCAGCGGAGTCGGTGGTTCCCTTGAACTTGTCACCCATTTGCTCGGTGAAAGACTTCTGAGAGTCGGGCTATAGAAACACTGGAATTAGCATTGTTCATAGACATGGGCGTTGACGAGACGACAAACCTTCATGGCAGAAGAGGCCTTGTCGGTGAAAGATTGGCGACCAGCATCAGACATTGTGACGAGTTGATTTGTGGATCTGGAAAAAGCTTTGTAGAAGGTTGTGGGACGAGTTGTTGGACGACATGGCTGAAGTGAAGCAGGTTATATAGGAACGCGTCTCGATATCAATGACGCAATGGCATGACGCGTTGAATCACGTGTCCATGGATTTAAAGTTGAAGGGGGGACGATCGATGCAGGAAATGAAAATGGCTCCACTCCGACTTCGACATTCCAAGGGCGTCTCGAGCCTCGACGTCGACGCTGATGCGACGGTTGCCGTGTTGCAGCAGCAGATCTTCTCTGTCACAGCCATCCCTCCCTCTGCGCAGATCTGCAAGGCTGGCTATCCACCCCGCCCATTGACGCTCGTCCCCGAGTTGCCTGTGTCGAGTCTTGGTCTCAGGCCGGGCGATCAGATCATCGTCAGCGAGTCCGCGTCCGCGCCTGTGCCCCCTGTCTCTGTACCCGCCCCTGCCCCTGCCCCTGCTGCAGTTGGTGCCTCTGGCCCTGCTTCCGTCGAAACCCAAGATGGCAGTCATCTCGTCCATCGCGTCCGTCCCCTCGTTATTCAGAGCCTTCTCCTTCTCATCAGCAACCACCTGCACAGATCGTCCCAGACGACAACTCGTGTCTCTTCTCTTCTATCGCACTCATCTTCCATCTCTCGAACCCACAGACCATACGAAAATGTCTCTCGATCCCCCTCCTGCTTTTCATTTCACATCCACCTGCTGACTCCAATGCCATACAGTCGTTGCGGATGGAATACAACGTGACCCCCACACGTACAATGAAGCCATTCTGGGGTACGCAGCATAATACCCTCATCCGCGACGTCTCCGCTAATTCCGGCGCAGCATGTCCCCAGACAAATACATCTCCACCATCCTCAAGCCCTCCACTTGGGGCGGTGCGATCGAACTGTCCATCCTAGCCAACCATTTCAACACCGAAATCGACAGCATCGATGTCGAAACGGGCAGAGTAGACCAATTCGAGCCTGCGCAGAATTCATCTGGGTACATACTTCACCCTCTTCTCTCTCTTCCTTCTCGGTAGGCTATCGCCAGCTGATTTGAACGGCTAATTAGCAACCGTTGTGTTCTCGTCTATTCGGGGATCCATTACGATGCTGCCACATTGGCACCTATGGTCGATGCTCCGGCAGACTTCCACCAGACCGTATTCCCTATCGTACGCTCTTCCTTCCTTCCATCCATACAATTCAACACCCATTCTAACCACCCACCTAGCGATCCACGGACTCGAACTCGGATCCAGTCCTCATTGCAGCAAAGAAGCTAGCTGACATCCTTCGTGCGAAGAGAGCTTTCACGAACACATCGACGTTCGACTTGAAATGCGAGGTACGTCGCGTCCTTGTTGCTTATCTACGAGGCATTCCCCGATAATGACGGATCCATCACTAGCAATGCGGGGTGGGTCTCAAGGGAGAGAAAGGCGCCAGAGCCCACGCTGAACAGACTGGACACACCAGGTTTGGAGAGTATTAAATCCGTTCGAGCCCCCTATGTATGATGGAAACCCCTAATATACACAATTCCAAGTTCCCATCATTGTTCCCAACGTAGACGAGCCCTCGTTTGCGGTCGTTCCCCATCATTCGAGAGCCCTTGACTTGTACTTGCCGGAATTTCTGTGACCGGGATTGGCTGATCTGTCCGAGTCAATGGACGCCTGCAATGCAGTCAACATGCAGGCCGCATTATACTCTCTTGAGGCCAAGGTGGGGTGCCTTTTGATGTTTTCTGGCGCCCTCACTCTGTTGTAACTCTATTGCCCATTGGCCCAAGTCCCTGGTCTCCACAGCGAAAAGCGCTATATATGATTGTCGCCGAGGAACTACTGGTCCCTTTCTTCTCTTCCTCTCCTTCTCTCTCTCGCTCTCTCCTCTGGAAAGGCTGAAAGTTGAAGGCTACCCAAAAGAAAACGAACCTCAGTGAAAACTTGAAGTAAAAAAGGCATGGCATTGCACAGGCCAGATTGGCTGGAAGTAAGTCGCCTGCTTTGTGCTATCCAGGCTCGCTCGACTGACATGTGTATGTGATTCCGCCACAAGGATAGATGGCTCGAAAAGGCACGTCTGAAGCTATCTTGAGCGATTCGCTGCTTGTACTCAACCACCTTCACAATAGGTACAACGTCGTATTCACTTCGTGCACGTTTCTTCGTGTTAACCGCCCATTCCCCAGTAAGTTCCCATCCCCCCGCCTCTCTCAACACCCAATCGTCACCACTAACATACACCCCACATGTGGTTAGGATTCGCTATGACATCTCCCACCTCACCCACTCCTTCCCCATCCACCTCTTCGACACCCAAGACCGTCTCCTCCTCTCCCGCTCCTCTGTCGCCTCCAAAATCGAAGCATGCCTCCTCTACGCACTGCAGCACGATCCATCCCTCATGCAGAGGGAGAATAACGCGAAAGTGGCTGCGATAATACAGTTCCATGGGAGATATGCGATTCTTTCGCATACGTGGGCGAATCGAGAGTTGGGGTTCCGGGATGTTTGTTTGGAGGGAGGAGCGGGAACGGGAGGGGGAGTGGGGGCGATGGAGAAGAAGGAGGGGTATGCAAAGTTGGATGGGATGTGTCGCGTCGCGGGAGAGTTTATGTGTCGGTATGTATGGTTCGACGCCGTGTGTATCGACAAGAGCAATACGATGGAGATGGAAGAGACGATCCATTCGATGTGGAAGTGGTACCAAAACGCGTACATCTGCATCGTCCATCTCTCCAATACGAACCTCAAACTCCCTTCGTATTCTACAAATTCATCTGTGTCGCCGACGTCGCCGACGGGACCGAGGAGACGGGGTGATTCGAAAAGAAAGCAGCTTAAGGAGGATCCATGGTTCCGGAGGGGATGGACGTTGCCGGAGTTGTTGGCACCGAAGAGGATCAAGTTTTATTTGGGCGATTGGACGAAGATGGATCAGAGGGTTGGGAGGAGATTTGATATCTGTCGTGTGCAGGAGGAGGGGTTTGATTTTGGGGCGGAGTATGTGCAGTTTTTGAGGCTTGTTGCTGATGCGGCCAGTAAGTTCCTCTCTTGATTCTTGTATGACGCAGAACAAGACCTGAGCTTGTCTTTCGTGTCCCTGTATAGCCGTTCCTGCATGTGCAGTCAAACAGTTCAGTCTCCGTACACACTCAGCTCCGGAAGTATTCCACTGGATATCCAAACGCATCACCACCCGCCCCGAAGACCTCTCCTACTGCCTCATGGGCATGCTCGATATCCACATCCCTATCATCTACGGCGAGGGCCACGAAAACGCTTTCTACCGGCTCCAATCTGCCTGTCTCCAATCATCCCCTTCCCGCCTCATATTCCACTGGTTCGGCATGCCGTCACCCAAAAACTCAATGATCGCAGCCGACCCTTCCGCGTTCAAACACACGGGTACTTACGAAGGATACGTCGATGGCCAACTCCTCTTCCGAGACCACATGGATATTGATACGTCGTTCGTGTTGACGAATGCCGGGTTGAGGATGATGGTCACACTATTTGATGTGCGGGTGGTGAGCGTACATCCGTATGATGAGATGTATGATCACTTTCGGTGTGCGATTTTCGAGGATGATGATACGGAGATTTTGGCGTTGAAGGCGCATCGGGCGGTTGGGACGATACCGAGGAGTCAGGTGGGTGTGTATGCGGATGGGTTGGCGGTGCTGCTAGGGAAGCAGACGCAGGCGGGGCATTTCAAGAGGTATTCACGGGTGGAGTTCAAACGGCTTCCGAGTCTTGTCAGGCTTTCGGTTCGACGACCGCAGGTTGTGTTTATTACTTAGGACATTCATTCTGCATCATCGTCCGGACTGGTTTCTGCACTGTATATATGTAGAATAAGCAGTAATTATGTACAGCATTGTTGATATGAAAGCGAAAACTTTACAGGTCATCCCCAGATTTCTCAATCTCCATGACAAGCGGGACGTGATCAGATCCGTAGACGTCTCCTCGAATCTCACACATTTTGACGCGTGGAGAGAGGCGTTCGCTGATGACAACTAGAGACGCTTGAATGATCGTCTCGACAAGCATTATGGTCAAGGAAAACTCACACATATCAAGTCTCCACCCCAGGCCCTTCGCGCGACAGTTAAATCGATACGAGAAATACGAGTATGCTCGGTCTTCAGGGTGCAATTGGCGCCATATGTCGGTGAATTTGGGAGCAGCCTCAGCCTCAGTCTCTGCCTCGTCCTCTCCCGCCTTGTCGTTGGATTTCTGTGAAGGAGGTAGAGGAAGTGAGGATCCGTCCAGAATGCGTTTGTAAGACGAGGTTTCCGACTCGGTGTATCCTGCGGTCTTGTTCCAATTCTTCTTTGCGTTTGCAAGGTCTATGAGTTGTTCAGTTCCGTGTGGAGAGCCCAAGGATCAAAGGACATTTACCTAGTTCTGTGGGAGCGACGTTCAAGTCTCCCGTCCATACGACAGGTTTACCCTTACCATCCAAGCCAGTTTTCTCCAACTGTCTGAGGTACTTGGTAAACCAATAGTTCCATTCCTCTTTCTCCGACAATGTCTTCAACTTTTCCCCAGCATTGACGACATACGTGCCGATCAAGTAGAGAGAAGGGAATTCTAAGGTTATGATACGTCCTTTGAGGGATGTTGGATCTGGGTGTCCAGGAATTGTGGTTGATGAGGAAAGTGCGGGGTATTTGGATAATATCGCAGTGCCAGCTTGGAGGGAAGGCATGTGAGATATCCGACGCGTTATTGAGAGAACAAAAGGGTGAAGCACGTACCATACCCCTTCTTCGCGGAGATGGACCAGTAACAGTGTGGAAAACGCGTGAGGAGAGATGGGTCTACGGGTGGGTTGTTGACTTTGGTTTCTGTCAGGACAAGGATGTCTGGATCCTCTGCTTCGAGGTAGTGTTTAAATCCCTACGAGTCGAAGAATGAGTTTCCTCTCAAAGATCAACAAAGATGACCTCGCACCTTTTTCTGACATGCAGCTAGCCCACAGACATTCCACGTCGCGATCCTTATGGTACCAGGAGTCTTTGCAGCAAAGCTCAAGCCCGTGTTAGACTGATCTTGCTTCGTGGGTAAGCTACTCTCCGACGCAGATGCAGCTGTTTTCCTTCGTTTTGCTGCGCTGTTGGATTTAGTTACGTGACTCTCCGACTTGGAGGTTGTGAGTCGAGTTGGTGCGGAATCAGAGTCAGCGCCACCGTCGGTGTCGGTGTCTGAGGCAGCCTTTCGCTTGGATGAAGAAGCAGTTCGAGAGAGGGGTGCCATGTTTTTCAGGTAGCGCGGTGGCGATGGCGGCGAGAGAGAAAGAAGAGGCTTTAGACATGGGCGGAACGCGCTCAAGCGATTAGTCAAGAACATCGCCCCTGTTGAAACGCGATCGAGCCCCTGTTCAAAGTTTGCAGAACTCACAGACTCCGGAGCGCTGCTCTGACCTTCGCAAGACCATCGCAGTTGCCTCCAAATTTCAAGTTCGTCCGGGAATGTCGTTATGAGGCCTTGGCTCTGCTGAATCTGTCGGCCACTCTTCTTCTTCTTG
>JAPEVF010000947.1:0-17006 GCA_029747585.1 Pleurotus djamor | reverse complement strand
TCGGGATGACGGTGTAGAGCAGCACTGGGGAACGGCTAGTAGCGTGGAGGGAGATTTATGTCGAGTGCGTACCATCTTTTTCTTGTTTTTCTATTTTAAGGAAGGAAGCGACGCCACTGCGACCATGATCAAAACAACGAATAGAAGGCAAGATTGGCTCGAGGCGATTCATATCCAGGAATGGATTTTGGCTATCCATTTTGGGAGAAGGGAAAGCGCGAGGAACAGTGAGTACCAGACAGCTGCCAGAGGTTCTCTATTAAAGTTTATTAGGTAACGGGTTACAATGGGTTGATGTATCCTCATACTATGGTAAGTACAGTATTTGATGCATCCGATCACCAGGGTCTGGTGAAATCCCAATCCAGCTGGCTGGATATTGCCAAAGTCTGTCGTCGCTGGAGCGAAGTCGCCTTTAGGAATCCTCGTTTGTGGAGCGACATCGAGCTCAATGACCAGATCGAATGCATACAGGAAATGCTTCGTCGTTCCAAGTCAGCTCCTCTGACTGTTTGGTGTCGTGTTCATGTTTACGATGCCGTATTTCAAGGAAGAGCAGCCGAAGTTGTCATGCCCCATTTCAGCAGGTTCGAGGAACTCAATGTCATTGCTGCTTCCTTGCAATCCGCCCGTGAGTTTCTTGAACTCATTCCAGACGTTCGGAACGTCCCCCATCTCAGGTTGTTCCGATTGGACGTTGTTAAAGCTCAAGAGGACGACGAAGATGATGACGATGATGACGAATCCGCGTCTACGCTTATCATCCCGAAACATGTCATCCAATCCCATCTTCCCAACCTGCACACCCTCGACCTCGAGTATGGCTCCTTCGCTACCCAACTGCCCTTCCTTCCATCTTTGGCGTTCCTCACTTTCTCCTGCGCCTTGGCGTCTCCACGTTTGACCATGCTGATGTTGGCTGGCTCTCTACGCAATACGCCCAATCTCCAGTCCCTTTCCATTGTAAACGCCAATTTTGACATTTCGGACTTTGCCTTCCCTTTAGACCCCTCACAGAAAGTTCCCCTCCCTCATCTGCGCTCTATGCAAATTGCAACCGCGACTGTAGACATGTCACTCATCTTCGATCTCATCGACTATCCCCCAACGACGGACATCTCATTCTTTGCAAGCCAAATCCAGGAACTTGGGCGAAACGAGGTCTCAAGACTCATGAATGTCTGTTCTCATGTCGCAATTGATTCTTTCTGCTCCCTAGCTATCTCCTTCTCTGACGAATGTGTTGGAATCCTCCTTGCTGGGGAGGACTTCAACCCTGAGGGCAACCATCTTTTCCTCGCGCTCCCACCTTCGTCGACACCTAATGTCTACTTGCCACTTTGCACGGTCCCTTCTTTCCTTGACGTTCCCCAGCTTGGCCTCGACGGAGTCACCGGGGATTGGATCGACTCCGACTTCTTGTCCAAGTTCACTGAGATGGTTGATCTACACTTCGAGAGATGCTCCCACGAAATAGTCCAGCAGCTTCTCGTGGATGATGACGAGCAAGACCAGGAGCATCGACACTTGCCTATGCCAAAGCTCTGCGACCTCCGTTTTTATCGCTGCTCATTTCATCCCGTGGATTCAACAATGGAACTAGATGAAATTGAAAGTCTCCACGCTGCGCTCGTTTGCCTAATCAACCAACGAAGGTATATAGGACCGAAGCTAGCACACATTGAGATTCGCGAATGCCACATATCTCAGGACATGGTTTGGGAGTTGGAAAACCACGTCTTGGTTACATGGGATCGAATTTCCAGCATTCCCTCCGATGAATATGAGCCGGGGAGTGAGGAGGAGGAGGAGGGCATGGACACGGACAGCGACTCAGACCCAGACTGGCATCCCAACGATGAGTTTTACGATCGGAAGAAACTCGAGGCCGTTGCGACCCCGGATGATAGCTCGGATGATGATATCTCTTCCGCAGCTACAGATCCAGGCGAAGAGGCCGATGCCATGGACTGCGAAATGGAAACGGAGGAAGACGACGGTGATGATATTGACCGCGAATATGGGGAAAACCGAGGTGGTGAAGACTCATATTTCTTTCCAGACTATTATCCCAGTGATGACTCTCATGTTTGGCCTTAGAACGCAATTTTCGATTTCCTTTTCATGGTCAAGGGGCCGAGGCCCCTCATTCTTTGCGCTTGCTAGCTATCGCGGTCAAATTATATCTTAGTTGGGGATCTAGAGTACATGTACCTGCTTCAATATCAATTCTACGTTGAGCAACGGACCCGACCTTGACTACACTCAACGTCCCAGATATCGAGCTGCATAATCGATCTGTGTCCTTCGAACGGACCAAGAGGTCGTAAACGAATCAACCAACTGTTTAAGCATCGCAATGATGTGTGGGTTGATATCCCTCCCCAATGGCGACACGCTGAGCTCCTTGAGTCGTGGAAATCCCTGTTGCTCCCTACGCCGTAGGCAGATCAACAGCTGGAAGGCTGACTCTTCGTCCTCCGGGACCGAATCTAAAAATAACTCCTCCAGAGCCGAGAAACGTCCCAGTACCCCTATGACCTCCGGGTTGAAGAGGAGATTATAGGGTATTCCAAGGGTTGTGACAGTGTCCGTCCGCGAGAGAGCGTGGATGTAGACAAGTAACTCATCGGACGGGGAGTCTTCATGGTAGACGGATAATGAGGTCACCGGAGACTGGGGAGGGTTGAATGGCCAGAAGTCGTCCGAGTGCAAGGAGTCGTCGAAGTGGAGGGAGAGTGTTTTGGTGGTCTTTTTGTTCCCCGTGTCCTCAGTATGGTCCATCTCCAGGGTACCATCCTGGTCTACGATGCGTAGGTGATACTCAGTGGATTCGTGCTCGTCTCCGGAAAGTGATCCGAAAGCTGCAAACTTGTAGATCTCCTTTGTGTTTGCAGCCGCGTCTAGGTAGTCGAAACAGCTAACAAGCCAGATATAGGCGTAACTGATTTTGGGTGCGCGGGTGCATTTGAAGAAGGGGATTGGGTCACATTGCTGCAAGATATCTACCCGCCGCAAACTGGGAAGTAAGATAGGAGTTTGGATCAACGTTTGTATGGTTTCTTCTTCCGTCCATCGTGGCAATACGAATGACATGTTCAACTTTGCGAGATCGTGCATCTCTCCTAACGCGACACAAAAAGCGTGGAGGTCGGTAATGAGAGGGCCGCGATTTGACTCGAGCTCCAGGTGACAAAGATTCTGGAATCGTGGGGCCGTAAAATCAAGGAAACAATCCCTTGAGATAAGGGTTGTAAGCCGCGGAGTACTTTCTGGCGCCATGAAAGAACCGTCCAAGACGCGACACGGAGCGTCACGGTCGCCATTGATGTAGATGCTCTCAAGAAGAGGCATGTTCGATATGCCGATCAGCTCAGAGAAGGCCTTTGCTATTTCTTCGGGTCTTTTGAAGAAAGTGATGTCGATATGGGAAACACGATGAGGTTCCTTGAACCCCGCTTTCATCAACGAGATGCACTTGTCGGTATCGATAGGATCGTCGGTGGAAGGCAGACCGCGCATCATGATGTCCAGTGGGACACCTTTAGCTCGTCGGAGGACCTCATGTCCCCAGTCCACTGGGTACAAAAACACAGATGCCCATAATCGCGGCGTTTGAAGAGCCACTTCGCGCCAAGTAGCGCAGACGTGGGTTATCGCTGGAACCCAGGTATAATGCCAGTACGGATACCACGAGTAATTCCCTCGAACCCACTTAAAAATGGAAGAGAGGATTTCGGGAGGAAGCCTTGAGATCGGGGAAGCGTTTTGAAGGGCTACTCGCAGCGTTTGTGAGGATACCTTCACCGGCATTTCTGGCGAAAAGGGGACTCCAAAAGGCTGTGAGTGATGTTGGTCAAGAGAAAGGACTCCCCAAGTACCCAGTCACGCACATTAGAGCCTTAAAAATTCTTGAATAAAGGCATGGCACATGTTTATCAGGCTTGTATCGAGCTGTGTCGTTTGTGTAACGGGTGTATCGTTGCTGTATCGCGATCGGATATCGACGGTGATGCGTATGCCCATGAAACAGAATTCATAGTGACCGATACTAGGGGAGAATGGTCATGGACTCATGGAAGACATTAGCTGGGCGCCTCTTCGGGTCACCAGACCGAGGAAGTTGTTTAGATATCCGCGGACAATCACACTGTCCGCGTCATCGGCGCTTCAACGCCTTTCTGGCTTGCTTCTTGCTTGCTTCAGTTCAAGCCCTCCTTGAGTTCCTCTGTCCTTTACCACCGCCTCTCGCAGATCCATCGCCCTTGGAGTCGGAGCAGTCCATGAAGAATACTGGACCAAATCTAGACGTGCTATCGACAACTCTACTTGGAGTATCCCCAAAACACGGCTGCAAAGAACAAGTCATCATCTCTAGGCTCGTTGTAGTACCAGCCTCTATGACGAGAGGATGACAATTGATCCTCTTAGCATCATCTCTGCGAATTGCGAACTTGAACGAACATCGACTCTGGCGGACTATGCCACCTTGCTGCACAGTATTCTCAGAGTGTTTCTCCGAGTTTTTGGCCCGGGATACATAAAGATGGTGGATAGACAGCACATGGCTCTGCTGAGCCTGCCTTCGTCTCATGCCAGGGAAAGAGCCATTGCGCAACTCTGAAAAGGTTTGTTTCGTAGATTTCATCATACTTATAATCTTCCACGCTCATTTGGGAACAGCTAAAGCTCTAGTCTGCGTATACATCCCATGAGACTGGGACTCCACGTCTCCCACTCAATCCTCGACGTTTGTCCGTTCCTCCATTTTTCAACTTCAAGCACAACGCCCCGCACATCCAACCGGGGAACAACGAAGAATACCTTATCTCGGCTGCTCATCCATCCACTTAGATCCACCTTTATGGGATCTCACCGGAAATGACGGTCCTTAAATTTGCTTCCGTGATAAGTGCGTGATCGCAGTCGCTTACTTCCGTGTGTTCTATGCTGACGTGCCACACATATAGGAACTGGAAAGCTAAATGCTCACGACGTACACATCATGTATATTTGCAAAAANGCTGCCGTCGATACTAGGGGACGATTGAACGAAAATGAGCACTGGTCTTGCATTTGCATTGGTCTACCAACTTACCTCGTTTTCGCTGGAATGTGTGTAACTTCGCAGTCGTGGGGACGCGTACAGGCCATATCCATCCCCCAAGCCGCTCTGTAACACCGTGCTACTTGGCTAAATGATGGCGGACGAGCCCCAGGGCCCCCAAACACGCCCCATACGTTCCCTCAGTCATGACACTCACCGAGTGTGCGTGTGTCTCCTTTCGAGTCCAACACCACATTGTCCGAGGACGCAACCACCCACTTCGTCTAGGAATATCTCAGCATAATGATTGGGCATTCCATTAGACAAAGCGAAAGGGTCAATTACCATAGGACATACGCTGGAGAACACGGTCCTGGTGCCTGATGCCCCATTGAATCCTCGACCTTTCTCCGCACCCCATTCAACATCAAGCATGAAGCCCCACGTCACGAAGCCAGGAGTAATTCCTTTATCAGCCTTCTCGCTACTCTGCCCGCCCAGGTGACAAATCAGCATGATTTCAGTTTGGTGGCCCGTGTATCGGAAATGACGGTCCTAAAAGTTACTTTTATGGTGATTAGGTCCGCGATTTCGTTGGTCTATCCTGCCAATCACTGGCTAATGTACCCATGAGGTCACAATCGCAAATACTAGACAGGCTCGGGACACCTTATCTTCAAGTAGCCTCTGTGTATACCCAACCTACCCTGTCGACGTCATTGACAACCATTAAACGACATCGTTATCGTGACTTAGGATAGAACCCCGGCTCGCTGGGCTCCATGGTTCATGCATCCTATTCTCCCATTCGCCAGGTCTTTGTGTGGCTCGAGCGTCCCATCGCGGTAGTCGTCCAAGTGTATCGACGACATCGCTATGTCGGACTCGTACCGAGGGAATCGCCCTGTCCAGATCACCGACTCGACTAGCCTACCCATTCCGCCGTTTCAAGGTGGGCTGGAGTTTTCGTTTTCTCCGTGACAGGTCCATGCCAAATGCCACCTGAACTCGAGAACGATGGCGACTGCTGTGTTGTGAAGTACCTTCACGATGGGCTTCAAATGTGATCCGCCTCCCTCGTAGCTTCGACGACGCAAGCCCTCAGCAATCAGTAGCTATCTTCTCGGGGTACTGTCCTGAAAACTTGTCGGTTTTAGTGGCCGATTCTCTCGGACCAGTAAGGTACTCCGTATCAATCCACGCTCCAAGATCGTTTGTCACGGCTGTGTTTTCCGAAATGTCGATGTCCTCTTTACCTCCTCCAAGCCAACCATCTCTTCCCAGTGAACAACGTTTATCCCCTCGTTTCCGCGCTCAGTCACCCTGAAGCGTTCGAAGACGCCGCCACCACGAGGATGGGAAATGTGAAATGACTGGAAGAGCACTTTGGCTATCTCCGTTGCCTCGGGCTGATGTTGGTTTATTCCACCTTCCCATGTCAACATATGGTTAATACGGCATCGATGGTGCGAAATCCCTTCACGTTCATCTGCTTCCGTTCCTTCTTAACTTTCCCTTGGACTAGATGAGCACTATCCACTGTTCAGCAGCCCATTGGGGGCTCGAGTATCCGACCAGTTTATCCGACCCCACATTGTCATCCTAGGTTTTACACTTTCAACGTGTCGGAATCTTTCGCAACTGTCCAATTAACTCTCGTGTTTCTTTCTAAGGCAAGCCTAGATTTCACAACCTACGCTTCCAAGGGATCTTATCGGTTACAACGGTCCTCAAGGCTGCTTCCATCACTTCCATCATTCTGATTTTGCATGACAATCGCCGCCCTCTCTCACCGATCCATTCCTCTCATAAGACACCGGTCCTGTTCACCGGGGAGCCATTACGATGGTTTAGCCCATTCCGTCAATGCAGCCTGCAAGTAAAAGCTCCCGCAGTGTCGGCATGGTGCTTCTTGCATCCACGACATGGCTTACCGAACCGCACAATGACATCTATCACAAAACTTCCATGACTTCACCGTACAAGACCTCCGGTTGCATCATCATCCATCACTTCCCTGGGATGTATAAACGAAGCTTCAAGCGTGTCAGGGTTGACTGACACCGTCTTACGGGTAGTGTCCCTATCTCCCGAGGCAATCAGCTTATCTACGTCGTACATTGGCCCATCTAGGTTGTCAATCCTTATACCCGCCCACCTCTTGGGTTCGTTTTGTCTGGTTGCGGCGTTACGATGCAGGTCAGTACTGTTTTTTGGTGAAATATCCCATTGGAGAAACAATCGGTTGTCTGCAGATGTTGAAGGTTCGGGATTTTCCTTTCGGGTGGGCTGTTCCATACCGCCACTTTGCTCAATTAGGGAGTCCGCGGAACGAAGTCTTCCACGGTATCTCGTGGTCGTGAACGGTCCATGGTCTGATAGACGAAGGTACAACCTTTTTGGACAGCCGAGATGCCATTTCATGCCGATTTTGCCTTCAATCGGCCGCTCCTCCTTTCCAGAACCTTGTCTTCGCGACGCGCAGTCTTCTCTCAGACGCGTTCTCTGAGTCTTCCCAGTTCCCACTCCCGTATCTGAACCTCTTTTACGTGTTCTGCACCCCTCTTCGTTAGGCATGTAGACTTGCGCTCTTCTTTCTATCTTTGATGCTCAACTGGTTTCTCATGATAATGTGGGTGTACAAGCTCCATGGCCGATCAAGTAGTCCCTTTCGCTCGGGCGCACCCCACGGCATAGCCTCTCGTGGGTGGATTCATCGCTACTAACTGGGAATCGATCATTCTAAACCCTCACTGCTCCCAGGAGTCGTTTGCACCAGTATACGCCACAATTTCTTCGGTTGACAACACCGACAAGACATGAGTCGTCATCCACAACCTCGATGATGATTCCAAACACGCTTGGGAAGTCTTATGGATGGGCTACCCTGTGCAGGGTGCAGTAAGTATGTTCTAAAACAACACTCGTATCACTATTGAACCAATTCTTTTCCCAGTACCTGATCATGTCCATCTGAGTCGGGAGCTTGGAATTACGCAGGCGGAGATGAAAGAAACTACACCTATATATGTACGCTTCCCAGCTATAAGCGTCTTCGTCGGTCTGAGATACTCCCGCGATGAAAGACCTGCTTCCACGTTCTAGCAGACAAGAGCTTGTCCTATCAAAGTGAACACTGAACACCCAAGGGCCTCTGAGCTCTTTCCTACCTGGTCCTCGTTGGAGCGCGAAACCTCTGGTTGAATGATTATGCTAGCATGGACACGAACCACCTTGTCTTCGTGAGTCTTCGTGAGTCTTCGTTTGTAGCGTTGGGGCCGGCCATGCACTAATCGTAACCCATGAAGAAGATGTTTCGAATGAACTTCGACGCGAAATTCCACAGTTGTGGAGATGCAAAGTGTACAAGACGTGTTCTAAATTCTCGTTGAAAGCGTACTCGGAGTAAAGGCACCACTTTAGGGGCCCTCCTGTATCCAATTCCCTCGAACCCCTGTTATCTTCTCGTACCCGCTCGCCCCTTCAGTCCTCGCAAGTTCGAATGCTGGAAGCTGTGGATCGACGATGCCTGTGAACCAATCGTTCCAACCACGTATGTCAGTAGCTCCATCAATCCCAAGGGCCACAAGCCCTCTTGTCACGAACTCGCAGCAAATCGCTTTGCCTTGTTCGCCTAGATAGGGAATCAGTATGGATACCGACTAACTTTCTGAGTAAGTCACTTATTCCTTGCTTTACTCCATTTCTTTCGTTTGTTCTTCGAAAACTGACTCTATTCTCCATTCTCCAACCCCCCACAAGCAACAATCACTCCTCAGGAACCGTCATGCGCTTATCCGAGCTTATCTTTCCATCTTCTGCATAGCTTGCACTGTTCAATGGTTGACGTTGGGCTGTCCAGAAATCAGATTATCGAGAAAGAAAGCAACGTTCACATACTACCGACGCGCGTTAAGCGAAATGAATTACCCGGAGTCCTACCATCCATATCCATAATGCGCGGAGTGCGTCTTGTATGTAAACGGTACGTAAAATCCTCGACCCCTCCGAGAACCGCTAAGCTGTCGGAAAGCCGAAACGCGCTCGATTTTTTGATTCCAAGGGGTTGTGTTACCCACGGTGAGTTGAACAGTTTCTTTTGGCAGGTGCCTTCGATTTTCTTTCTCATTCTCACTATCTTTTTGGCCAGTTACACGGCGATACGCGTTGTTTGTCGTTTATATTTTATCTTTACGGACACGCCCGCATGGCCCTCCCAGTACGTGAGTAAGAACCTCTGGGAATCTGTAGACTCTTGAAGCTGATGATTCGGTTGGCTAGAATATTCTACCAGTAAATGCTGACGGATTTGAAAAGATACGATGACTACGGTTTCAATCTGACAAGCTTGGGATTCACTGAGAATCAGAGATAGCACGCTCATACCGGCGCAGTGTCAATCACACAATGGTTGCCCGTGAGGATAACTTCGCATTTGCCACTTATTCAGCCGTTTCTCGGCCGAAGGAATGGAAGTGAATAAACGCCTAGGTAATTTGCCCCTTCGTTTCCGTTCGCATGCGTGAACTTGCATCCCTGAAGCTGATAGCCTGATCACCCACACTTTTGTTAGTATTGGCATTACGAGAGAGACGTTGTCGCCACCGCATTCATTTCCGAGCGTGTTCTATGTATGTAGGGGCCATCACACATCACGATTCCCTAGGGCTTCGCGAATACCTATTCTTCGAATTACGGCTTCAAAGTTCAACCCTTCGGCGTGGCTACCCCGTTGAGGAAGTCAACGAAAACGGAAAACGAAGACGCGAAAGGCAACCCGGACGACCATAGATGATAATAATCACACCCCGGAAGTTGTCGTTGTTTTACTCGAGAGTCGAGTCTCTCTCGGCGCTCTCGAGTACCGGGACTGTTGTGGTTTAGTGTTGACAGTACTTGACATCGTGCAGCTCATTTGATGCAGTTCGAAGCGCAAAGCACACGAACACTGTCCTCGGCCAACGGGTAAGTCGAGTCGAAGCCCTCTAGATGCTGACGCGGGTGCTAATGCTCGATACCTGTTCGTAGTCCTTGGTATTGCGACTGAAGCTTCGTATCCGACGATCCATAATGCCCCTACACACCACATGGATTTTCTACAACATAATCCAACTCCGGGTGCTTACTACGATCGATCACTCAAGTCAGTACCAACGAAGTGACATCTTTCCAGCATTGAAGACCGCCGAACCAATCCTTCGGATGCGCTTCACCGCTACTCCCCAAGTCTCATCGTATTCAATAGACTTAGCATTCCTGATACACAACCACAAGGTTCGTTGTTTTAGACTCGGATAGTGGCGTCGATAATAGGCGATATTAATGACAATCCCTTTCCCCCGGTGCCTTGTCCTTAGCCTTAGCCTCAACCTTCAAGAGCCTAGAGACGCTTCTCAAGACTCCAATAGAGTCAAAACTCGTTCTATGTTCTGTTCTATTCCAGACGATTCTCTTTCTGATTTATTGCCGACAGGAATTCAAACCGAAATTTCTCTAGACTCTACGGTTCAAACATGACACCGGTCCTTTAGGTCTTACTTCAATCTTATGTTTTAGCCCGTATGGACGTTCGCGACCACGGACACGACCACGACAAGCCGCCGCAGTACACACACTGACACCCATCAATGGTGTTTATAACAGAAAAGGTAAGTATTGGAATGTGGTAGAAACGCTGGGGTTGATGGATGGTCATGTGGGGACCATGCGAAGACCATGTGAGTCTTGGGCGTCCCATCCCTTGACTACCTATTGAATTAACTGAGTAATTGAATCTTGGTTACTCCTAGGCTATTCCTTCCCAAGTTCCCTCTTCTAATTCTCTCCGCGTCCCATGACTTCCCCAACTTCCCCACTTCCCCCCAGGCACACGTGTATGTTCGCCTCCATTCCACGTTTCATCCATGCTTCAGGATTCCCCTGGTCGTTTGCCGTTTATTTCCACGTTGTAGGTTGTTACCTGCCGTTTGGAAGTTACTGCTTCGTTCCGCCCGCCCGGTCGTTGTGCGTCCGATCCATCCTTGAACTACACCTTCTATGGGTGATGTGGAAGATGGATTGATCGCTCAGGTGTCTCAAGGACGCCACCCGGGACTTTCATGGCGGTTTACAGCTTACTTGTAGTACGTATTCAAAGCATCATATATTAGGAACTTGCAACGTATTGAGAACGTCAATACTGAAGATATCCTTGAAAGGACCCAAATGGTTTATTGGGTTTTTGATTGATCAATATTGCGCGGGTTTTTTTTCGATCCATCGCGTCGCATTGTGTCGTGCCGTGCCGAGGAACCTTCTCCTCATCAAGTATGGTAATCTTCTACGACTCTGTCCTTCTTCTCCTTCTACGGACGATGGATCGATCACGTACCTCCTTCCAGCATCGTACATCTCCTTTTCAGTCAAGGGGTCCAAGAAGGCGATGTTCAAGCGCGCAAACGATTATTACCCTGAAATGCTGCGTGAATTCGATGCATCAGCATCACGTCGCGTCGATTCTCTTCCATCGCCGATTCGCCTCCCACTCTGCCCCTTCCTTCTATTTCCTCATTCCCCAGGCCTCTTACATCAACTCTACTCTATGCAACCCTTGTTTCGCCTCCGGCCTCCGATTCTGCTTCTTCTGTTCGTCAAAGTATTGATCTTCTTCATCAGTGGTCACGCGTCAACCCTACTCTCATCACGCGCAACTTCGAAGCACCTATTCGCTATGTGCCGTGTTCGTGTTCACGGATGCAGTTGGAATTGACGCGTCGAAGGGAAACTCGAGAAGTAGAAGTAGACGGAGAACTTGGAAGCAGACCTTGGATGGGAGGGCTTGGAAAGTACGCAGGAGGGAATGGCTCGGGAGTCGGTCAATGGCGTATATCCTTAATTGAGCGGTTTACACGATCACACATGCGCAAGTGTAAGTGTAGAGTAAAGTGTAAATCTCAATCTCAATTTCCTGTCCCCGAGCTGTCAACGTCCAACGTATCAACCCTTCGACGGCCCCGGTCAAGCATTCAAGCGTTCAAGGTGGACGCTCAGGGGATATCTGGGCCGCCGGTCCTCTCGGGAGCTGAGGCTCGGGCAGTGGCGTTTAGAGTAGACTTAGACTTAGACTTTGATCGAAGGATTTGCGGTTGTGGGGTGGGCAATGCTGCGTATGTAGACGTAGTGTAGATCAGAACGTCCCCGAGGTGGGGTAACTGAAAAGGTGAATTGCAACCGCTACGATGAACACACCCACCCCGTCCTACACCGTATAGACCCAGTGAATACGCGTGATACACCTCGGGAATTACACATGCTTGATGAATCCGAGGACGCACCGTGTGCTTCGGTCGAGCTCAAACTACTTTGTAGAATAGCTACTACGTCGTGGAAGCGTATGTGTGCAAAGCGGTTGGCACGGTTTAGGTTAAGTTGCCTCCTTACAACTAAACTTCAAAGGTCATTTCCTCTCCTATACACCCCTAATAATGTAACGAGAACTTTGAGCACGGCTAAAAGTGTCACGCACCCATCCAACAGCCTACGGGCCTTCCAAACTCTAAGGCATGTCGATAAGTCATTTTTCTATGTGCTACGAAGCGACGAACACCGAGAGGAGTCTGTTTTCTGTGTATGGATTTAATCTCACTACTTTGAGTTGCTCTTCGACTCCAACTCCAACTGTGCTTCGAGACTCGACACCGATGCTTCGGTGGGTAGAAAGATACGAGCGAACATTGAGGATTGAGGAAGGTGCCATTTAGTACGTAGTACTACTTTACTCTTTACTTTACTTTACTTCGTCGTACTCCACTCCACTCCTAGAGAGCCCAATGTTACAGGTGATTCGAAGCAAGCAAGAAGAGAGATTGAACAAGACGGAATTCTACGAAACGAAGGGTGGATATGCGGTGGATACTTGATTGACTATCGACAGTATCCACTATTGAATATTGAAGGAGGTTCAACGTTGAGTATAACTATAAAATAAATAAGTAGCTATATCGTAGCTACATATGTAGGATGTATGGAGTCATAGATGTCGATGGTGGCTGGTGATTCGTCGCGACGCGTCTCCTCTCTTCTTCTCGTCCTTCCAAGTTCTACTTCGACCTTCGATCTTCGAATTCTACTCCATATGCTTCTTACTCTCCTCCCCCCATCCTTCTCCTTCTTCGTCAGCTCCCATATCCACGTTGAAAGACCCAGCTCCCATNATCCCATATCCACGTATTACTCTACATGTCAATGCTCTCGTTCTCGTTCTCGCTCGCTCTCTTCCCCCTGGACCCAGGCTCCCGGACTCACCATCGGCATGGACTACTCTACGTACTTAGGACTTAAGGCTTAAGGGGTGGAGAGGAGTACAGCCCCTATACACCCTATACACCGGAGACTGACCGACGCGGTAAACGCCCATCGACCCTCGCACTGCGTATTTACATCCGCGGAACCTTTTCCCTCCCTTCCCTCTTTGTTTTCCTTCTCTCCACCCTTTCCACCCTTCATTTCTCTCCCTACATCGCCATCCCTTCATCTCCCTTTGTCCTTCGCCCAACCCTGCCCGCAAACGATTGATATTTTAATGGCGATTTTGGCTGATTGGGGATTGGGAGAACACGTTACACAGCCCCGAGGTGAAAAATTCCTTTTCCATATGCATATAGAGTAGTATCTCGGTCTCGGAACGACGGAACGAAGTGTTCAGAGGAATACTCTATAAGTGATTGGGTGTGGTTTTTTTTTCCGGTGGGCAGTGTCGCCCTTGATAACATCATGTCGAACGTTGATACTAATAAGCTGAGTTTGTTTATTATACGAGCCTCGAGGGTAGTGGGTAGAGGGAAAAGAGGGAGAAGAGACTCGAGAGGGTAGGGGATAGGATGAGATGGGAAAACGGTGTTTGGTTAACCTGCCTATCTATCTGACTATCTGTTTCCTTTGTTTCCCAAGACTCTTTCCTTTGTTTACGGTATTGGTAGGGTTGGGGTGGACATGGGAAGGATGGGAACGTTCGGAGGGATGGGAAGGATCGAAGGGGAGGGAGGGAGGGATGCGAGGATTGATAATGCATATGCATAATGATTGACGGTGACGAGAGCGTATCGATAAGCAAGTGTCGTGATCAACGTCTATCATGAGCTCTAGAAGACGATGTCAATGTCATTGCAAGAGGGTGACAATGTTAGCGCGTAGGCGGATTAGCAATGGATGAGTCACACCACGCCATCATTGGTGTGTTAGCCTTTAGGGATGTAGGCGGAAGTAGGAATGGATTGTGCATTCGCGTTAACGTTGTGGATTATCGATATTCATTATGGATGTGCGCCTACGTACAGCCGTTGACGTCGGTAAATCGTAGACTCGGACTCGGATTCGGAACACTGAGGGAAACGAGAGACTAGACTAGACCACAGGCGATGGGAGACTCGGGAGGCGAATGGAAGTATCTGGACGCCGGAGGACCATGGGAGTTCTGGGACGTTCGACAATACCCGTCCCATCAAGCTGAAGAGTCGGGCTTTTATGTTGGGGAAAGTTCAAGCCCAGTTCGGCATCGAGTCCATGGGTACGGGTATGGGCATGGGTGAGTGCGCGGTGTGATTGGTTCGATCAGGGTGTGTGCGGTACCTTGGAAAATCGAGATTCGACCTGTGTTAACAAGTGTGAGTAGGGCATCGCATCGCATTGACTCTGAGCGTGTGGGAGCGAGAGTGTGAATTGGTGAGGGAGTGGGAAGATGGGATTTGTCGGACAATGGCAATGGGGAGTATAGTAGACGTCTTGCTATACGAGGAAAGCAAAGAAGAAGGGGGAGAGAAGAGGGAAGATCTGCACTGGTTGGATCTCAGCTAGTGAATTGGGACGAGATAAGAAAAGCTTGGGAGATAAGAAATTATTATTTTTTTATGTAAACACGTAAACGCGAAACTGAGATCGGATCGGAAAGGCCGATGCAACATTTTGTGTGGATTGTGTGGTTGGTTGGGAGGGTTCCAAGAAAATTTAGACGAGTGGAGCGAGTCAGCAAGAGTCTATAATACCCCTTGTCAACCAACTCACTTGCCGTTCCCCCCAACCCTCCCCTTTGTGCTCTTTCCATCTTATCACACAACGAGGCCGTACGTCTTTTCCGTCTCTCCGCGTGTGTTGTGCGTGGTATTGATATACACGGGTAGATGCCTTATACGCCGCCTGGTCACCGACGCTCCTCGTCATCGACCAATGTCACCTTCTCCAACGACCGCGGCCCAGGTGCATTCGCCCCCCNTCTCTTCTGTCCCGCGCCGTTCGTCGTCGACACCCCGGGCCCTCTTCCATCTCCGCGATGACAACACCGATGATGACAATTCAGACGACAACGATGACCACGAGACTCGCCACGACGACCTGGCTTCCTTCAACTACACCACCAACCCCCCGCTCAAACTAAAGCCCAACAACTCCTTCCGCATGTCTCTGCAGTTGGACGATTCGCCGCCTGTGTTTAGGCCGAGGAACCACTACTCCCCGTTCAAATCTACTCCTCCCCAACCCCAACCTACCGTCGTCTCTTCTCCCCCTATCCAAACCACACCCACTCCCCGCCCCATCTCCACCTCCCACTCGCACTCCTCCTCTTCAGCCACACTCGCCCCACCCCGCCCCCCAGCCGTAACACGCACATCCTCCACCCCCATCTTCCTCTCAAACGGCAAACCCCTAAAATCTTCCCTCAAATCATCCTCTTCCTCACCCAACATCCCCAACCTCCCAAAATCATCCGTCATCCCCCAGATGCCCAGTAACTGGACACGCGCGATGATTCATCGTCATGCTCGTGCGAGGAGTGCACCGAGTACACCTGGCCCGGAGGTTATGGCCGTTGGAGACGGTGTCGATCGTTCTACAGGTGCGCATGGACATCACGTACAGGTGTCAAGCGAGTCAAGCACTGCGACGCACTCTACCACCTCTTCATCACTCACCACACCCGTACACGAAGACTACCCCGAGCACGACGACGAGTTTTTCCCCCTCACACCCAAAAACGTACATTTCGCAGAGAACGACGGACTCGCCAGTGTAAAGGTATTCAACCGCTCCGCCCGCCCTGCGTCGTTGAAGAATAAGGAAGGCGGGACGGGGAGTGGCTTGAGTGGTGCCGAGGATACGGAGACGGAGACGGAGGGGGAACTGAGTGCGAGTGGAGGGAGTGGTGGTGGTGGGTGGATGAAGTGGGGTTGGGGTGTTGGCTCTTCGTCGAGTTCTTCAACACCTAGAGTCGGAAATGTCAATGTCAAGACGACACCGACGCCTACGCCTCCTAGAAGTTCGGGGGGCTACCCGTTCCCGAGGATTTCACCAGCGACGACGACGTCTGCTACGTCGCTTGACACGAATACCACGCCGTTCCCCTCTGCTGCTACCAAAATGTCCAAGTCAAGGGTGGTGCATACAATCGACGCTGCCAACTCATCTATTATCCCGTCAAAGGCTTTCCCCCCTCCCTCGGCAAACATCCACCTCGAGTCTATCGTCCTTCTCTCTTCCTCTCCTTCCTCCTCTTCCTCCCCTTCCTCTCACTCATCTACCCCGTCGACGTCAACGTTAACACTCTCCGGCACACTCCTCGTCCGCAACCTCTCTTACGAGAAAAACGTCGCTGTGCGTTTTACGTTGGACGATTGGCAGACGGTTAGTGAGGTTTCGGCGAAATATGTTGGGTGTTGTGTGGGTGGGGGGTTGGATGGGGGGTTTGCGAAGCGGTATTATGGTTCTTCTTCCCCTTCCTCCCCTTCCCCTTCTGCTTCCTCTTCTGCTTCCTCTTCTCCCTCCTCCTCCTCTTCCACGACGTATCCACACCGACCTACCCCTCCTCCTCCTCCTCCTCCTCTTCCTCCCAAGCGTCATACCCAACACCACACTCCTCCGAACCATACGACCGATTCGGGTTTTCCATCCGCCTCGAAGATTACGAAAAGACACTGGGCGATCGCAAGAT
>JAPEVF010000946.1:0-17008 GCA_029747585.1 Pleurotus djamor | reverse complement strand
ACTGACACGATTCAGGAGCGAAAAGGGGGCAACCCCTTACACTAGCGTCAGGTTTCGGTGAGTACGCATGCCCCATCATTCATACACTATCACTTACTTCTTTTCCTTATCAAGTATCTCCTTCGCGACTTCGGAAACGGCTTGAATGATGATGGTGGTGGTGGAGAGAAGGATGGAGAGGGAAGAAAGGGCGTCGAGAATGGCCTAATCGGGATTTTGGAGGGGAAGTGCAAGTGGCATGCTTGGCTGTGATGGAGGGAGGAGAGAAACAAAAAGTGTCGTTTTCGAAGTTGAGGGGGAGAACGAAGGGTGTCGAGAGTTGCCTAATGCAGAATTTAGAGGGGAAAGTTGGGTGTCGAGCGGCGGGTTTTGTGTGGCAGATACGATGGTGGTGGTACGAGAGCAGCTGAGGTTGTACGAGTTACTTCTGTCGTGATGGTTGAGGAGATGGTGGAATGTGGCTGAGCGACCCATCATCTGCGACTTCAAGCACACACACACACACACACACACACAATCCTATGTACGTTCCGTAAGTCCCTCCTCGTTCAGGAAACAAATCACAAATATATGACATACTCACAACAGGCATACTTCGCGACGCATCAGATGGTCTGGCGTCCGATAGGGGCTAAGGAACCACTGGGGTTGACTATATAGGCACTCATGATGCCGAATCTGGTGGATGCCGCTGAGTTCGTGGCGTCCTGAGAGTGCAACACGCCGCAACTACCTCATTTGAAGGCTCCCATCTTATGCTTCACACCCGATAGGTCTCGCACCTCCCTAGAACACAAATTTTCGTCAACACGCCTCTTGGGAATCGACCAGCAATGCCTTACCAAGTATATTTGAACCTTTAGCAATCACTTCGGCGCTGTTACTGACGAAGAAAACGAAATCTTTGAATTCCGCTCGAGACCACCCGCCGCGAACCCGATGTCACGCCAAACCTTTCGCAAACTCGGACAAGGATACCCTGGGCATGTAGGGCCAAGGGTATACGGTCGCTGAACGGGAACGTTTCGAGGGAGAGGAGATTGGGTCAAGTTGAGTGGGCAAGCATAGGGCAAAGGTGGGCTTGTATGACTGTGATCAGTACTCACCTATGTTTTCCATACCCATCATACACTTTCCTCCATCCATATTTTGTGTGCCTGATTGGTCTTTGAAGGTGCCGGCGGCTGGGGTCAGTCATCACCGAACCACTAAAATCTTGGTTCAGCCTCTCGCGAACTGACGACACCTTCAAGGCCCCACAACCTTTGTAGTTCAAACGAGCATATCAAAAAAAGATTCGTAAGTACGAGTCTGAGTAACGGCGTCGAAATAACTCACTTGTGCTTTGTATAAGTAGATCCTACTACCATAGTCCCGGCGCTCATCTGGCGCCCCAGACATTTTGACCAGCATGGTCGAAATTTCGAAAGCTCATCCCACCCTCTCGTAAACTCGGCCAAGCATACGCGTACGTCATGGAAATTCGGAGTCAGAATTCGATTTTGCCAGCGTTTCGGCATTTCGAAGTTATTCAAGAATTTCTGATTGGTTTCGAGAATCAGACGTATCTTCTTCTCAAACAATGTTGATCACTTCTAACCGATAGTCAATGACTCTTAGACGATTTACCACCAAGGTACAAGAATAGCCTAGCTGACCCATCAAGATTCAAGTCCGGAAATTGAAAAATTCAGGATTTGGGTCGAACAAAATGGCTTGGGGCGGGATTGTCCTACCCCCGGTGTGGCCTGTCGAAAACTCCGCGGTGTCTGTGGTTTAAGAGCATGGGGGTATATTTTCCGTTGGGACAGTGTCCCGGGGCTGACAAGTTATTCATTGTCATTCGAGGAATTGCTGCGCAGGGGAGGAAGATGGGGCGATAGAGACCTGGATTGCGTTGTCAGGGCTCTCTGAGAATGATAGTACATGATGTGTGAGTGACGTACTGCGAAGTTATGACATGAATTTAACCGTTTTTTCGAGGTTTACACAGGGAGAACAAGTATTCTCTGTCGAGGAAAGGTGAAAGTAGTGGTTTGTGAGTGATACAGTCAGTACAGGGACGCATCGCTTCCGTGTGTGACTTTGTGTTGAAGATGTGTGTGGGAGCAAACGGTGCACCGTCGGTGCGTCTGCGTGGGCTCCTAGACGACGCGTCAAGGAGGGACAATTAGGGGAGTGGTTAGGGGCCGACCTCTTTGATGCGAAGCAACCGCGATTGCGCGGAGGAAGCATAGGCAGAGGCTCCGTGATGGTGAGGAGATGAATGAGGAAAAATGGCGAGGAAACGGTGAAAGTATATATAAGTAGATTCACATTTTCGAATTTTTTNATGATTTTACAGGCTAATAAATTCTTCGTCCTTTTTATTGCCTACCAAGGAGTTTTTCCCAATGATTTGAGGGGGCCGTGATCATCAATGACGAGCTCAATATTCACCGTACTTCATGAACTTCACTACTTTTCATCAGTGATCATTGTCGTCCACGATGTTTCATGATAATTCACGATGAATCATCGTGATTCACACGTTCAATTCGACGTTTTCGACTTTTGACCGATAAAAACCGTCATACGTGGGACGTGAGTGATATATGATATATGACTTTTAATCCGCTTACCATCGACTTCCTCAGAGGATGCGGTATACGAAGATGTGGAAAGGAGGTTGAGGTATGTGCCAAAAAATGCTAAGCGCTTTTTGTGAATTTTACGTCCTCGCAGCATCGCTCAAGCAAGACTGACCAGAGACGCTGATGGTTTTCAAGATTGAAGGAGAGTCAAGGCTGAAAAGACACCTAAGAATGTGCAAGTCACCATTATAAATAGTAAAGAATCGGTTAACATCGAAATGTCTGGAACCTTATCACGGTTAGACTCTTTCACAACCAAATCTGCCCATGCTAACGAGTTCGGATACCTCCTGGGCAGCTGAGTCTCCTGGGTGCACAATGGTGCATTAATATGTTCAGTGACGAGTAATTCACAGAAAGATCGCACCAACCTGGCTTTCATGCAGATCTCGGCCGGGGAGGAAGCTCAAATAACTGTCCAACGGCTGGATCGTCTGACCCCCCTGCGTTCTTATACCACCTAGATGACCTCCCAGCCCTACTTGCTCACTAGCCAGGGCGCACGAAAGAAGAGAATTCACAGGGCAGGTAACCAGGAGCCGTCGTCAAGGTCACTTGAGAGGGCTCTAACACGACTTCAACGTACAGGACATGCGTCTATGATGCAGAGTAAGCATTCAGTACAACGAAATGCGCAGCAAAGGCAAGGAAAAACACACATCTCGCGTTTTGAGAGCTAGCGCTACTACCATGAGCTCGAACAGCTCCATACCAGCTGATCCGCTCGAAGCAGCCTTCGCCGATAACAACGACGAAGCCACGGGCGCCGGTTTCGAGCCCATTTCCATGAGTGGAAAGCGCGATACTCAAGCATGTCGTTTCTGGGTAGCAGGATACGGACTGGGCGAGGTGAGGTCGTTCCGCACATAGACAACGGCGTTAGAACTGTGGCGACGCCTAAAATACATTCCACCACGACAATTAGTACCTTTCCAGATCGAAAAGCAGCGAATATAACATACCCTTATGGATTTCCTCCATACACGACGGTATCCTCAGCCCTGAAGAACACTCAGGCGGCGAGGCCATTCGCACTCGGCTCCTGGGAACATGTCCTCGTCTTGCTAGCGCTGATTTTGAGCGACGTTCGCGGGTGTATGAGTTTGATTTGAGAGTCGGTCGATTTCTGGCACTAGGAGATACCCGCTAGGCAGATTCCAGCTCGACTCGGGGTCAATGGCGGCGGGGGGACAACGGCTACTGCAGGCGATGAGTACTAAAAGGACGTAAGCAAACTTCAGCATCAGAAAAACATAGTTGAAGCCAACCGTGATCGGTTCTCTCATCTCTCATTGTTCATTTCGCATGGTCACGACGACACCAACCACCTACGAGAACGTCTCAACCGCGGCGCTGTTCATCCTTATCTTCTAGGATGGTATGTACGTGTAGCATGTGCTGCTCTAGCAGCTGTTCCCAAGGCAAAGAAAACTGAGATCTTGGAGGTACTCGCACCGTGGTATCATGATGTGATGCAGATGACGGGCAGGTCAATCGATACTTAGGACCGGTGAGGCGTCGGCTAATGTCTATCAAGTCTATGAAGTGTATTAGTACACTTCAGGATCACGAAAACGGGACCGAGAACCCACCTTCCTCTTGTCCCTCTCACACTCGACCGTACGAACCAGCTCCGTCGCCTCCTCAACGATAACACTATTTATCCTCGCACTTAAGGCCCGTATCGCCACAGTGACGACGCTACTCTCAATCCCATTTGCCCGCGAAAGCGGGTGGGACTGCGGGGTTCACTGTCGAAATACCAGAATGGTGGCACTGGGGTTGTTCGAGGTCCCGACCAGGCCGCTGGGAGCAGGGGAGAGACGACTATAGGACTAGTGGAGAGTGTTATCACCTTTCGAAACCGGGGAAACGCAGGGAAACATGCCATTCTCGATTTCCTTCCCGACACACTCAACCGCACCAATGACCGTGAATATCTCGTCAACGTATGATCCATTCGCCTTGGCGTTCCCAGGTAGCATTGAAGCATCGCAGGAACTGCTTTCGAGACCATTTCAAGGCGTAAAATCCATGTCTTAGCCATGGTCGGTTCGTGGAATAGAGGTACGAGGGTGGTGAGCTTGATAGTGGCAGAATGCGCTCTGATGACTTCGAAGTAGGAGGTGTAGTTGCCTAGATTATACAGTAAGCCATTGGAATCACGAAAACAGGCGAACAATTGCGATGAAAACTCACCCATGGCCATTTCTCTAAATTTCACGCAACCTACAGATCCGAATATCTCAGCAACTTCGACGTGGGCGATCACGAAATTTTCGCTGCGTATTCAAGAACCAATCGTCCTGCTCGGCGGGACGTTGTCGTTCCGGGGGTGGCATCGCGAAGAAAGGTGGCGGAACGCGAGACGACTAGCATCTGGGAGGTTGTAGATGGTAGATATGATATCTGTATGAGTCCAAGGATCAAGGATGAGTCGTTTGGGACTGGATAAATGCGCAGCGGACGGACTATTTCGATTCTATCCACAGGGAAGGACCAATACCCACTCAATCCGCTGAATGCGCATCTTTCCTGTCTCAATCCAGACCGAGCATCCGCAATAGCATATTCGGGGTTTCATGGACGTATTGGCATATTGAAGGACGATAAATGATGGCTTTGGGGTCGAGGCGTTGGGTTGAGGTAGAAAGGTCGGATACAGTCGGAGAAAGCAAGGGGGAGGACAACAAACAGATGCGGGGATGGTCTGAAAGCCATTGGAGAGTCAGAATACGAATGCGTGGGTAACTGGTGGAGATTGAAAGATACCTTGAGTCCTTGCTGACCGGCAATGACAGCCCTCCACCTGAACAGAGAGTATCTCCTACACATCACGTCTCAAGCTTCGAACCTCAGGAAAGGCACCAAGTGATACAGAGTAAAGTTGCGGTATGGGGAGAGCGACCTAGTCGACGTGGAGATTGCGCATCCACGAGGACGGGGTCGACGGGGACGGGGTGGGCTGGAAACCAACCTCTATGTCGAGAAGATGATAGTCGATCCTCTGAGAATAGATCGACGGGGCGGAAATTGAACGATTAGTACCCAGCGCTGAGCTGGACTAGGAGGATGTCTACATGCCAAATGAGCCACGACTGCCAATCTCTTTCAAGGTCAGACGTACCGAGTTCCGAGCCAGTACGCAGTTGAAGAAGGAGCCGAAGCGGGATCATGACGAGGAAAGCGGCGAGTGCCAAAAACCTGACCAGTGAAAGACCAGACGTTTGGCTCTCCTCGTGGTCCTGCTGTGCTTGGCCACGAAGAAACGAAGGGTATCATGGGAATAGGATAGGCAGCTTGACGTTGTCTAGGCTGGGTGGTCGTAGCAGCATCACGTTCAAGCCTTCCAGTCTCTTCTCCAATACCAGCTCCTACTCCAACCTCCCTCCCATCTCCATCAACTCGACTCTTGACCTTCTCCCGAAACCTGGGTCTATACCAACGAGACTCCGAGATCCGCTCATCAGAGGGAGCGGGCGGCTTGACGAGGCTATAAGCTTTTCGGAGAGATATTTGTGTACGAGAGCTGCATTGGAAAGCTTGCCTGGAGAATCTGGCAGAGGAGTGGGCTTCTTAGTGAGGGGACGGAGAAAGAAGCACACATATTACGCACCAAGGTCTGCAGGGTGAAAGCACACCAGCATGCTTCTCTTTGCGACCAAAATGGTCAACCGTATTCATCCCGCTGGGTATGGGATAAGCGAGGCGCAGAGAAGATTATGACACTAAAAAAGGGAAACTGAGATTCAAGCGACCGTTGACGGACACGGTATAGGAAACGCAAGGACTGGAGGGTACTGTATGTAGACATATGGACTGGGTTCTCGGACGTGGAGAAAAAGGTGTCGCTTTAACCCGAAGAAATTGAGTTCGGGGAGGCGCATATGCAAAAAGAGCGTTATCGTTGTCGATGGCGATGAGAAAGAGGTCGATTTCGTTGGTGCTATGGCGGTGCAAAGGAAAAGAGGTGCGAGGCGGATACTGGCTGAACTGCCCGAAACCGATCGCTGCGACGTCTTCTATTCTATGACGTCTTCTTCCCCGTCCGTTTCTTCCTCGGACTTTCCACTCTCCACTGCATCCGAGCTCGCAAGGACCAGACGCCCAGCCCGGGGCGATGCCATCGTTACGATGAGGGTACTTCAACTAAGTCGAGTGCCTGGACGATCTACGAGCAACCACCTAGCCCTAAGAACCCCGTTTCCCTTAAGGCATCTGAATAACCATGTCAAGGGGAACTTCATCTCGCATTGGAGAGGTATGGTAGCAGGACCTGTCTGTAGTCGACTGGTCGCCCAAGAATCCTTCTCAAGTTTTCCTCGCAGATACCTCCGAGTTCGAATTCATGATCAACGGTCCGAACGATTTCGTCGCGAGCGTACGGAGCCGGTCGGCCAGTATAAAATGACAACAGCAGAGCCTGTGCTGTGATGACGCTTGATGGCGTTGGGGGTGGAGTCGATGAAGTCATTGCTGAGAGAATATAGAACTGGTAGCCCCCCAAGAATGGTCCGTGGCTTTCATAGTCATCGTTCTGATCTTGCTGAATCCCATCAACCCCATACTCTCTTCATGCCAGCAACCTTCACCTCCGAAGATCCGAAGAGATGATACCCGTCCACAGCCGAGTGATTACTAAAGCCAAGGACGCACACCGATAGCGGGGAATGTTACTGAGGAGCAAGGAGCCGCCCTTGATTTTGGGGAAGACGGCTCCTTTCGCGCTCTGGATTGACGCAAGCGTTGGGAGGTGTCGGTAAACCTCAGCCCACAGCCAACGTTGAAACGCTGCGAGGAAGGATGGAGCGTATGAGAAGTCCACATGCTAGGACAAGAACCAGGCACGCGTCTCGACGCCGATCCAGGGAGGCGACTGGCTCGTTACAGTTTAGTGATGAGCTCACGGCATCGGGTAATAGGGAGCCTGAGTCGCCACAAAATGGTTGAACGTTCGAGCATAGGTTCCCCATCAAGGGAGAACCATCAGAAAGAACGCAGGGGGCATCATAGAAGATTGACGAGAAGACATTGCAGGGAGGATAGGATGGCGGCTGTTGTACACATATGTTGGTAGATCGTTCCTTGATGGAGTTCATCTTCATACTTTCCCCATCCCCCATCCCATCTAGCGACCAACACAAACGAAACCCTTCATTTACGAGTCATCCAATTAGAGGGGACGAGCATCGTCCTCGAGTCGAGAAACTGGGGAGAAGATCTGGGGTATGGGGAACGACCGATAACAAGGAAAGACACGGAAGAGCAAGGGTTCAGTGCTCTGGATGGAAGGGGTGATGGTAAGAAGTTGGCGAGGCCGGTGTTCTCTGTTTGAATATCCAACTGTCGTTCTATCGTTGTGGCATGGATGTGGAGTACAGAGGGTCGGGAGTTACATGGTGTCAGAGGAGGTTGAGGACCCGCGTCGTTTGACGCCCATCCTGGAGGAGACGAGCAGCACAGAGGTGGATCGTAGACGATGACAGAGATTGGTGAATGGGAAAGTCAAGTAGGAGAGGGAGAGGACGTCGATGTTCCCTGAGCTGGTTGAAGTGAGTTGACTACCCTCGAGGGTGGATGGATGGTCATGAGGGAAGAGACGACATCACGGTGGTGATCAGGCAGGGTGAGCGTAGCAGCGCCATGTTCAAACCTTCTGGCGTCTTCTTCAATATCCACTCAGCCTCAAATCTGCCCCCGCATCCGGTTCAACTTGAACTCGAACGTCCCAAGTAACCGGCCTTGGACAGGCCTGTCTCCATGACCTTCCAATCCGACGCGGAGAGGGGGTAGCTGGTTGAAATGAAGCAACTGCTAGAGCTAGCATAGATACGCGAGCTGCGATTGAAAACTTGGAAAGAGAAGCTGGAGGGGACGGAGATGTCAGTCAAAAGAATCGAGAGGCAAAGAAAAGCGGTTACGCACCCTGAATTTCACAAGCTAGCTTCATGCCCTGCTAGATCTAACCGACCATCGCAGCGCAGCGCGACGAGCTCTAGCCGTGACCTCAAGAAGGCTGCTCATGGGTAACGGCACAACGAGACGGGATCTGGGACATCGATACTGACATTGAGGAAAAGGCGTCAGTTTAAGAACTGTAGCGGATGAGGCAAGCCTGTCTCCTCCGCTCTTCCACAACCATTTGCACGATTGAGAAGGAGAGGGAACGAGCATCAGGGCTTCGTGGAGGAGGTGATCAGTGCGTTGCTTGGTGTCCATGGTATATGCGACAAATTTACTGGGGACATGAGTGGGGCTGGTGCTGATGACGAAGATAAATGGTGGGGTCGGCGTCGAGAACCTGCTTTCTCGTGAGATGTGAGAAATGGGCAGAGGTTCAAGAACATCCGCCTGAGCAGGTTTGCGCAGACGATTCTTCGCGTTGATAGCAGCACCATGTTCCTATCTTCAAGCTTCTTCCACCCTGAGATTGCGTCTGTCTGAAGCCGCCCTCTACTCGACATCTACCTCAACTTGGCCTCAACCTGAGCCTCCCGACAAAAGCTGCTCTAAGCCATGCAACCTCCAAAATCCATACCTGCGACAAAGGAATCCGCTGTGGGACTAAACGGAGGGTTCCCTTCACTAGCGGATATGCGTAACGCTGCCAGGAAAGGGTCCCGAAGTCGGATGAGACGATAATTAGGGAAGAAAAAGCAGAGTGAAAGTGAGCCTGTCAGTCAGGAAAACGAAAAATAAGAAAATTCACGTACCACAATAAGGATACGGTTATCGATGGATTCAGAGGACTAAAAGATTATCTCTGCAATGGCGGACTTCCTAGTTGTGAGCGGGAACGTTTTGATGTCGAAAAACGAGAATTCAAGGAATAGGATAGGCTTGATCCTCTGAATCGGTCTCTCTGAGGTCCTGGGATTCAAGGTTCTAGTAGACGCTGGCTATCCAGTCGTTACCCCATCCCCTCTCCTCCAAGTACCTCTTTGATCCCACGCAGAGTCAGCGAAGCCACACCGAGGATACGGCGCGTGTAGATAGAGTAGTCTGAAAAGGTGGGCGTATCGGTCAAAATCACATCAGAGTCGCAGCATAGAGGGACGCGCACCCGAGAACATTATTCAAAGCATATACAGCTAGCCTCTTACATCGTCGTCACGTATTTTAGGGGTCTGGTGCGCAAGGAGCGTCGGACGGGAGGGAGGAGAGGAGATGTTGGGAGGAAGAGAGAGTTACAGCGACGCACTCGCGCGTACAATCACATTCAATCTCAATTTCAGCTCCGAAAGCAGTAACAGGAGTCACTAGTCAGGAGCCTCTGGTCCGTCAGCACACAAAGGGGCGTCGAAGCATCCATAAAATGTCTCAAGCTGAGACGTATTACTGGTATCTTAAGCAGATGTAGCGAGTCACAATTTCAAATTCATTTCAATTTCGTCAGCAAACTCAGTCATCACAATAGGCACTCTACGCTCTGTCTCAGTCGTACCCGACTAACACTGAATGAGTTTCATAGTCAATGTTGAACATTGAGCGCAGCGCGCAGCGCTGAGCCTTGATGCCTCTTGATGCGTATCGCAGTGAGTGGGTGTGGATTTACTTGCAATATTTGCTTCTGTGTTCATGACTTCCTCAGATTCCATTCTGCTTCTTGGGTTTGGCAAGAATAACAAAGGTCGTTCACGCTCCCAGGATGAAGACATAAGGACCTGCCGAAGCGACGCGAGGCAAATCTTGTATAAGATACACTAGCCCCTCGAGAAATCTGACTCAATACCTCCTGACTGATGCCCATCGCTCGACACAACGGCCGTCTCAAACACATTCAATCCCTCTGCAATTCACAGCCTGCCGATCTTCACTTTTAAGCCTGCGGCTAATAGAATCCCAAGTCCCCTGGTTTTATTGGCGGACTGAGAACCAAGATCTGATGAACATTTCCCCACTTCGACCATCGTACATTCGTTTCAATATTCTTATCAGCGGACGCTGGAGTGACGCCGTAATTCTGGAACTTTCAGCCCCATCATTTGAGCGATATCCGTCACTGTGCGCTGTGGATGTTGCATTCCTACCGCCTCCTGTTCCGCATGTGACGGCTCGCCATTTTCGTTTTCACGGACCCCATCTGCAATTGCCCTACCAGCGTGTAACACCGCTCAGGCTGTGGTGGGAGGATGCAAATGACAATCTTGAACTGGACTTTTAGTCGTACAAATGTCTGTACCCATGCTGCGATCGCGGATCGCCCAGTCAGTATCTACGCTGGCCGTGGTCTCTAGTCTTATGTCTATGTCCTTCAGGCAGCCTCTTTAACCGTGTGCTTGGCTAATCGATATGCCAAAGCCATCTGTCCTATTCAAAGATTCATCCGTGTGTACTCTAACAGAGGGGAAAATCCGAGTCAAATTCATGGATTCCTATGGTTTGTAGAGAAAACGTGATTCATGAATTCGTTCACATGAGTAGAGTGAGTCGCGCAGTAGAAAGAAGGTGGGAGTTCGAAGATAGAATAGAAGGTGAAATGAGAACCGTGCCGAGTACATCAGCAAAATGGTCAGACCTTTCCAGAAACTTTAGGGCTTTTGTGACACCTTGGGCTTTCACAACGAGCTTTCGGCCGGCTTCTGAGATGCGGCGGCGACTTTTCTGCAGCTTTGGAGCTCTTATATACATACAGTTGACTTCTGTTTGAATGAACCGACTTCTGGGTTACTTTCGGGTCAGGTGAAAATGGTCCTAGCGCACGATTACTGACAATGGTGACCAAGGACATGGAAAGTGACATTGGCCGTGGAAATCAAATTTAATTCGGCGCCTTCAAATTTCTCCAAGTACTTCCCGAGGACTCTACTCCCCGCGGGCTTTGTCTGGTTCTGACCGTGGGAGGCGATTCTACTGACTGTGGGAGATTAAACTCCCAGGGCTTCCTCTACGAATTTACTTCTATAAATTGCTCGCAATCTCCCTTTCTATCGGCGCCATCTCCTCGCTCCCTTCCATCACTCACCAACATCGTCGATTCTTCTATACGTGTGTCGTACCTTGACGAATGCCTTTAACGTGCCTTTGGTCCATCAGTCTATGCGGATGCATCCAACACGAGGGTCTGGAAGGACGCAATTCAACAGCCCAACAGGATGGTCAACCAATACTGCCGCCCTCTGGCATTCGCATTCAGGGATCAGAGGGATTCAAGCGATGATGATGGGACCAATGTCGACACGGCTTTGGGCTATAGTAAGATCCTATCAATGATATCCGCGCTCACCGTCTTGACACTGAACTCCAATCGATCTTGCCATCTTAGCCTTGGTTGCCCGCTAGGTAAACTGGGCTGGTGCTCATTCGATTTGACACCGGGACCTCTCTACCCGACACTGATACCATGACTCGCAACAGCCCACTTAAAACTTTGACTATTCGCTGATACACTGACGGACCCTGCGACAAACCGCTCTAGGTGACCCCTGCAGTACTCCAGGAAATCGACGGCTGAGGTTGATATCAAGCTACAACGCGCTCACGTACCCAAGCCACGGAATCGTTTGTAGGGTACTTAGGTATCCACCGTCTTCCATTCAATCATCTTCAAAACAGAAGGTGCTTTCCAACCTCGTCCCGCCATTTTTGCGCTGATGTTCATGCTCCCATGTTCCTACTTACGTCGCACGGGCATTCTTACCCGCAACAATGCCCATACTCACCCTCAAGCACTACCTCTCTCCGCTCTCTCACTGCCCCCTTCCTTAATTACTTAGTTACTAATGTGTAATCGTATATTCTACTTGCACATGAATATAACTCTGTTCTCGCCTTTTTTGTATGCTTTCGGAGTGCATTTCAAGAATGTTTTCAGTACTTTCGTAGCGATCTTTCAGAAGCCTTCCAAAAGCCACCAGTGCTTTCAAAGGCCTTTGGGAGGCGAAAGACCTACCTTTCAAAGCACTCGCGGCTTCTGTCCTTTTGTGGCTTTAAAAGCCATGAAAGCCCTGAAAGCCCATTTTTCCGTTTTACTGATGTATGACGTTGATTTCTCAGGAAGGAGTACCTTCCTTGATCACACAAGCTGATAAGCCGACCAAAATTTAGGCGATCTTTACAATCTTGACGTTCAGCACGTTACTGATATGGACATTGAGCAACGGCGAGAGAATGAAATACACCGGCTGTTTAATCCCAGGAACACCCGCGTCGCTATCCACCATCTTCCCGATGAAGTCATGTCCAAAACGTCGCTGCCAACGAAGGGGAAGAGGGTGTCAAGCAGACCTTGATGATGCGCCCAATTATCTGCTCTCCGGTCTCTTCATAAAGTTGATATTATCGTACACAGTGGCGAATAAACCCCTTTTGCCGTGAGGTTTGAGAAGCTCTCTGTGATAACAAGATGATTCAAGATTGTAAACGACTCACGTGTAGCCTCGGAGGCATAGAAGTAGAGCGAAAGCAGCCGTTTGAAGTCGCTGTTGTTGTGGCTGTATTCACCGAGACACTGGAGAGCGCAGGATGAGATGAGCTGTGTGATACCATTAGCCTTCACTTTGATCAATCTGACATGTATAAGATTAGAAAGCTCTCAGCACGTTTGGATACTTGTCAAGCCTCTGATATGTTACCATTGAGGTGTTGATGGGAGGATGCAAATGACTGGATAATTTTCATAAAGGACGGAGCCGACAAATGAAGTCGTTGTATTAAAGCCGTCATCTGGAATTGTTGGATGGAATGGCTGTCGATGGTTGTTTGTTGAAGAAACTGTGACCGAGTGAATAGCGCAGCCTCGCGATTGACAATCTACCTCGTCGGCTTCAGACACTTCTTGGTCACAAATTGAGATATTGTGCTTTTCCAGAGCGTCCAAGATGCTTCCAACGTCTGTTGAAGTCAATAGCTTGCGCTTGCTGACTGGCGATCGTTTTGGCGCGGGCTTTCCTACCCTATTTATTCATAAGAGGTAGTAGGCCTTCCAGCCACATGATGAACTGATCGCCATTGAAGCTGCCAACCTTGATTTGCGAGTAAAGAATCCCTTCAACCGACAGCGCGGGGAGGACAGAATATCTTTGTGGTAGGTGAGCACTAGGTTGGAAATTCCATTGGAGAAGGGAATACCTGGTTCCCCGTACAAAACGGGTCTTCTTGCGAGCACGCATTCCGTGGAAAGACCAGCCGTTTTCTCGATATGAAGTCAATATATTGACGGCTGCTTCATCGGCACAGACTAGTCGTTCTGGTGGCTCCCGTCCAACCTGCAATGTAAAGGCTCTTCTGGCTTCTTCACTACGTTCCTGTGCAACTCGCGACAACTAAGAGGGAAGGATTGGTGGTGTTGGAGCAGAACTAAGAGTAAGAGTATCATACCTTCTTCTTTGTGAACCCAAGACGTTGTAGAGTGCGATCAATGGTTGCAATTGACGCGTCAACCCCAAGTTGGTTCGAAAGGCAAGCTTGAATTTCATCGAGATAAGCGTCTGGATCACGTTCAACAAGGGCAACGAGGAACTGAGATACCAAGTGAGCGGATAGCCACACAACAGTCACAGGACGTACATCAAGGCTTTGACCGCGCAGCAAAGGTAAGGATCCATTTCGGAGCCTTGGGGTCTCAACATCTCCAACATCCTTCCACTTCTCGAGAGTCCTTTGAACAACACGAAGGGGAATGTCGAGGTCGATTGCGATGTCGTTGGTCGACTTGCCCAGGGTGTGTTTTTGGTAAACAATCCGTAACTTGAGGTCTCGTGAGTAGCGCTTGCGCTTTGGGACAAGAGATGGCTTCCTTGGCATAGCGGTAGCCTCAGGACATCACCAACGACGACGAGAATGATGGTGGTGCAGTTCCAAGGAGCGTGGGAACGTTGGCGCGCGCTGCGTCGGCAACATACAGCACGACGACCACAGCCAGGACTGGTGACCATCGTTTCTGGCCAAATAAAATATACCTGCGTCTAGATATACCCTTTATCAGTAACATATGATTTTATTAGAGTAAAATTCGCCAGACTCAGTGTGTGACAGCGTGTGCGGTTTCACACTGTTTCAGGCTAGTGGTGGTCAAGCGGCGCGAAACACACAACGGCTGAAAATTCGAAATAATTACATGTGCGTCTGGAGAGCAATCAAACGAGCATTTTCTACCTATAAAGCGAGTCTGTACGATGAGAAATGCACCCGTAAGAGCCTGCGTCCGCTAGGCGGTAGGAAATCGCGTGTGAGAAAAAAAAATTGGGCTCGCGCCCTCGGTTCCGCAAAGAGCTGTAATTCGCTGGGTGCGACGTTGCTCAGCGTTGCCAGTAACAGGAGAACTAAAAATGAGCCCTGGTTCGCTTGAGAGAGGAGGCAGAGGCAGCACGCTGAGGGGTAGGAGGAAGGCGAAGGAAGGCTGATGCTGTACGTCGGAGGAACAGTTCGCCCTTGCCTACGTAGATGCTATATGAGAACGACCGTGAAGCACAGCTGAATCAGGATCAACGTCCGTGAGCAGGCTCCTTGGCATTCCATCCTCTGTTTTCAGGGATGAATGCGACAGTGTGGTGACTGATAGCGTGCTATCAATATGGTTCGAAGAAGTCTCGAGCGATTCGTCTCGAAATCAAGAAGGTTATAGCAGAGTAACACACCTTTATAATTCGCCCCACAGACAAGCCCCTATTCCATACATACTGACGCTTCCCAAAAGTTATCGCGCACCCCCGCTGACGTGCACTTTGAGGCGCAGAAATATTATATGTTTGAGGCCCTTGAAAGCTCTCTTCTGTGTGTGAGGGGATAAAATAGAGAACCAACCCATGAAGAGGAATTCGAGTACCAACTTCGTGTCTGAGTTACCATAAAAGGTCGGAATTCTCAGGAGTTCGAGGGGTAACATGACACTTTCGAGGAGGCGTCCGATTTCGCACCCTGAGGAGGCCCGTGGGAGCTTCTTTCGTACGTGTCGACACGTTTGCGATAAAAATGCACAAATTGTTCAATTTATTTTGCAAATCTACAAGGCAATCGAACATATGGAAGGGATACCAAAGGGATAAGTGTCTCAGAGGGTACTCTATGGGAAGAATGTTAGGGGACTCGGCCTTCACTGATTTGTGGGAGCTTGGGTGACTACGCTCCAACTGTTGTTGGAGCCCTGAGCGGCTGGCGGGAATCTATCGGTGTAGATGTCGCAGATACCCAAATTGGAACCGAACGAGGACCAACGGCCGAGAAATCGTCTGAATTGTATTCCGAGATCCCCGAGACACGTTTTTGTACCCAAATTGTCACCTCACCGCACTCTTATTAGGCCCGCTCAATTCTAAATTCACGAAAACCATGCACGAAAGCAAGAAGACTAAGATAAGTATAGTAACTGTTTCCGAATGCGTATTGACCGAAGGTTTGGCGGCACCGTTGTCGCCTTCGCCTCGCTGTACGCATTTGGACACAATTGCCATATAAGTCCTAGTCTACTTGGCGTCATTGTTACAAGTTTCGTTCATGGTTTTCGTTCGTTTAGAATTGAGCAGGCCTAATTGAGCAGGCCTATTTGCGCAAACACTCTCTAAGACCAGTCACAATTTTCAGATAACATTATCAAACAAAAAACAGAGGGATCAAGGCGAAGCACTGGTCAAAAGGTGCGCGATTACTTTTTGCAGGCGCGAGTATATGTTTTTTTTGGGTTTTGAAAAGTCTCTGCCAGTCCCCTACGGTATCGACGAGAAAGACGTAAAAAGCCCCCAAGAACAAGGAACGAAACCAAAAAGGACTAGGTAAAAACGGAGCGGAATCAAAAAAGGAATGAATGTTGCAGGGCCGAGGAGGGGATGATATGTCTTCAGGGTTCGCCGCTCGGGATAGAGGTGCGTTAACATACTCCTGTGGAAGATCCAACATAAAATGGTTCCGTTTACTCTGCGGAAATACTCGAGGAATCGAGGAATCCTGGGAAAATCCAATAGGGAGGACAACTGGACAGTAGGACGCCGAGTGTAGAGGTACATCGACAAAGCAGGGGGTAATTACCGGTAAGTAAAGCTTGAGCGCTTGAGCTTGAAGCTTAAAACTGGAAAAGGATGCGGGGAAGTCGGTGTTAACGTTTACTCCGGAATTCATCCGTCCAAGGCAACCTCTGCGAGACCCGATTGGCCTGTAAATAAATAAATAAATACTTGGATTTACGACATAATAAGTAAATAAATAAATAACGCGAGATGGCTTGGTTGATATAAGAGATACCCGTTCCCCACTTCGCTCAACGTACAACTGCCTCTTCCCACATGATGGACTTGTACGACGACTCGTGGTGTCCCTCGTGTGGACGTCAAATCCTCCCTCAGCGCGTCCAACAACAACAACAACAAGTCCCTGCGCCGCCTCCCTCATCCCCCCAATCCTCCCCAACATNCCACAAAAAAAAAAGACCTTGCAAGTCAGAG
>JAPEVF010000945.1:0-17046 GCA_029747585.1 Pleurotus djamor | reverse complement strand
CCCATGTCTGAAGGCGAGAAGGTGATTGGCAGGGGCGACTTAATTATTTGGTGAGTTCTGATAGGCTCGACTCGCTTCCTTTGAGCTGACAGTTCATAGCTGGGAAGTGGCGCATCCATCAGCATCGAGATGGGACGGGATCAGACGTGCTTTACACCTTCGAAGATGACGCGATTATCGTTGACGGTAATCGCCTACGGCNTGGGCTTGACATGTATTAATGGACCAATAAATTATCGTGTATAATATGTATAATGGTAAAATAGCTACCGTCCGTGACAAATGAAAGTAGGTCTCAAGAGCGAGCCCAGACTTTCCTCTGGAAGTCTAAGATGATGGGGACGAAATCCAAAAGACCAAAGTCCGGCCAGTAAGTCGGTGTGAACTGAAGTTGGGTGTCGTCGCAACACTAGTACATGGGGTACATGAATGAATTGTCAGGGAACAATACGTAAAGGACGTACCTGCCAAAGCATGAAGTCGCTAAGCCGCTTCACGCCACTGGTCCGAATGAGAATATCCAGGGGAGGGCTACCGGCTAGCGAGGTCAACATCTGGGCGTCGATATCCTTCTCTGTTATGGCATCGGGGTCGAGCTCCCCGTTCACAGCTTTCCTCACAGTTGATTCAACCGCAGTCGTCATCTCGTCTCGAGAAGTGTAAGGCATGCACAAGTTCAATATGGCACTGGAAAAATTGAGTAAGTCCAAAATATTGACGCATTGTTCGAGATACACACCGGGAGTTATGCTTCGTTATCTCCTCCGCTTCACGCGCAGCCGCTTGCACCCTCTCAGGCAGCAAATCCTTCCTCCCGACAACATTCAGCCGTACGCCGTACTCCTCCAACAGGTTACTACCAGAAACAGAGCACATCAGAGGAGATATTGAGTGATTCGTAGATAGCTGACATACCCATGACTACAAAGCTCTCTGAGCTTTTGTTCGGCCAAATCCATCAAGGCGCTGACCTCCGCGGGATCCCGTTTGAAGTTCTCGATAGAAAATGCGTATGCAGAAACGCATTTGACGTTCAAGTGATAACACACTTCTAGCATCTACTGGAGCCAGTATCAGTATAGTCCCGCAGAATTTTGGGTATGTTTGCACCTTCCTAAGCGTCTCGTATCCATCCCAATGACCTTCCCGAGTCAATTTCTGGTTCATTCGAGCGTACCGGCGGTTCCCGTCCATAACGAAACCGATGTGCTGAGGTATCGGCCCTGCAGCGAGTACTTTAAGCAATACATTTCTGGAGGTTGCGCTAAGCCAGTCGCGGAGGAACATTGTGGACGAGGACCAACTGCATAGCCACGTGTAACTTGGAACGTGGATCCCCGATTCGGAAAAAGGGACGCTACGATCACATGACGTGCGCACCAAGTCCAAAATAGGAAGGCAGTGTTCGATCGGTTCTTGACTCACAACCACTCGGACCACAGTCTCTTTGTGGCAACTCATCCATCCATTGTGCACCATTTTTGGAAGAACTTTGGAATTCGACCCTTTTTCAATTCAACCCCGCTAGTGGGCCACATCCAGAGACTATAAATAACCTCGTGGTATGTAGTTTCGTTCCACATTATCACCTAGACTGTTTGATATACTCATCCTCCTCAACCATGGCAGGTCAATCGCGCTCAAAGAAAGTACATATCTCTTCATCCACTAGGACTCCACCACCTACCGCAATCAACAAGTTCCTTACATCCATTACCACGTCTGGCACCCCCGCCAGCGTGAAAAACTCCAGCTTCCAAGACATCCTCGAGACAGCACGTCGGAAGAAACTCATGGCCAAAGAGACAATAGGACACTGGGCTGGGCCTTGCCCTATTTCTGAACTCCTCGACGAGTGCATGCCACTGGCCGAGGGCGATGAGCTGCCTACAGACTTTGCTCCAGATTACTTCAAGGACAAGCCGGTTCATTCAGAAGCCGACCTTTCAAAGCTCTTGGTCAGTGAATTCTTGTATAGAGCTGCTTGATGCTCACCCCAACTTTATCAGTGTAACCTAATCAATGGTGCCGAGGATGGAGCGTCTCCTCTGTTCCAAGCCTGGATGCTGGTCGACACCTCAAACCACAAGGACAAGACTGCTGGCGAAGCTACACGAGTCGACCTCAAGCTGGTTCAATCCTCCAAGTACGACCCAACCCATCGGAACAACAAAGGAATTACGGAGATGGACTTTGAACTCAAAGTTAGACGATCGGACGCCTTCAACGAGAATCCTGGCGAGAAGCTGGAAGAGAATCTCGATGTGCTCGCGCCGATGGAGGCGACGACGGGTGCTGAAACGCGTGGTCAACTTGCGATGTACGCAAGCGATATTTGCTCAAGGCAACATCGTACGCATCTCTTTATGCTCTACTTTTTCCACCCCTACGTTCGCATCCTCCGCTGGGATCGCTCTGGAGTCATCGTGACAGAACGGTTCAACTATGTCACAGACTGCACGCCACTCGTCCATTACCTTTATCGTTTCACTCGACTGGATGCTGCTGCTCGCGGCTTCGATCCCACTGTGACAGTGGCCAGCGAGACCGAAGCTGAAGTTGCTCGGAAGCTCCTCAAACGATGGGAACCCAAGCACCCCCGCGACGTACTGAAAGTTGCCGTCCCCAATGGGAATAAAACCGAATACTTCCTTATTTGGGGTGCTATTGCCGAGCCTCGCTCTCCCTTTGGTCGTGGTACTCGAGGGTACCCTGCTGTTCAAGTACTCCCCAGGAACAAATATTCCAAGCCGATGTTCTTGAAGGAGCAATGGCGCGCGGCATCGGTCGGTTCGGAGGTCGATACCTTGAAGAAGCTCAAGAAAGCTAAAATCAAGCACGTCCCGACACTTATATGTGGAGGAGACTTCCATGAGCACACGACCCTCTCCGACAAGTTTGCGAAGGCTGAATGGAAGCTTCGCGGCGTCGACCTTGATGCCAGGACGCTGACTAGACTAGTGGTTGCCGAAGTTGGAACACCTCTCTCGCAATTCCCGAACTCGAAGACATTGATCCAAGTCATCTTCGATGCGTTCGTTGGTAAGTGATACTTTTATACATCGTTTCTGTGCATATGCTCATCGTAATCACCAGGTCATCAAGGCGCGTATTCGAAGTGCAAAATCCTCCACCGAGACGTCAGTGCGGGGAACATTCTGATAATTGACGGCGGTCGGGGGATGCTCAGTGACTGGGACCTCGCGAAGGAGGTTTCCAAGCTTGGCGACGTTGGTCGAACTCATGACCGCACTGTACGTCCTTACTTACTCCCCCCTTCCATTGATCGCTGACCTTTCTATTAGGGAACCTGGGCTTTCATGTCCGTCCAGCTATCGAAGCAACCATCCAAGGTTCACACTGTTCAGGATGACATCGAGTCTTTCTTCTGGGTTGTCGTATATCATGCTATCCGATACTCCCTTCACGATCAAGCAGACGTGTCCACGCTCATCAGGAAACTATTCGACGAGTGCTTTATGGATGGCCCTCAAGCTACCGGTGGCACTCAAAAGTCCATGTTAATCAACGAGTCTAATCTCGACGGACGACGACTCAACTTCGAATGCGTTCCCTTGACTTCGTTCGTCTTCAAGTTTCGAACACATCTGGAAGACTTGGCACGCGAACACACCAGGAAACTTCGGGAGGAGGAAGCCAAGGCTATCTCCGAGAGAGAACGCAAGAATTCCTCTAAGCCACCCAAAAATGTATCCGGACGCAGCCTGAGGAATGATGCTGGACCTTCCGAGAGCTCGTCGTCCTCAACCAATGTCATCGATAAGAAAGCCCACTCCACGGTCTCCAAACTCTTCAAGGATGCTCTCGCCTCTACATGGCCCAAATCCGATAAAGCTGTGGATTATTATCAACTACAGCTCGACGAGGCCCACAAGACCTTCGTTCCGGCGCAGCCAAGAACCATGAATTCGACTTCCAAGTCACATCCACACCCTTTCAACCTTGCTGGACCTTCGAAGAGTCGCTCTTCACAAAAACGCTCCTATGCTGAATTTGGAGGAGAAGCGGACCAAGATGGAGATGAGCAGGAGCAGGAGGAAGAGCCTGTTACGAAGCCGAAAAAATCAAAGAAGAGAGCAAGGAAGTCCAGGGGCTAGCCTCTTTCTTGACATATCTCCTTATTTATAGTCATTTTATTGTTGTGGAAATCGGTGGTAAATTCTGTTTGAAACCTTTATCGTCACTGTGAGGCCCCACAGCTGAATCTGTGTCCGTTGAACCTTCGGTCATACACAAGGTCCTGTCGATGTAGAGAATTTGCGTAGTAAAGTATGTATGGTGGCTGTTCGAAGCAGAGGATCAGTCTAGCGAGGACATATCGAAGAGTAATCAAGGTAGAGAACAGAAGCTCAGTTAAGACTTTTTATGTTGCATCGCTCTCCTTGCGCTCTCCGGTATAAGGGCAGGGGGGATTGAGGGGGGATACGAATGTCAGGGGCTTTGGGATACGATCACATGACTACACCCAAATTAGGAAGGCAGTGTTTGATGAGCACAACGACCAAACCCAAAGTAAACCACAACCATACCACGACCACAACAGCGACCACAACCACAATTACTGTGTGGCTAAGCGCATTTAGTATCTACCACCTACCTTCACTCAGAAGTGAAGCGTGGAAACCCTTGCCAAACTCAAAATCTCAGGTCATCTGGGAGTACTTGACGCGTCACAGAACAGAAACCCATGACACATGGAACTGCCGGATACTGGGCTGGTCCCTGCCCCATCTCGTTTCTCTTCAACAAATGCATGTCGCACTCTGGAAACGAGGAGGTACCTAGGAACTTCGCGGCAAACCACTTTCTCGATAAGTCAATCAAACTGGAAAGCGACCTCTTGGTACACCTAGTAAGTCTCTGTCATTTATCCAATGATAAACAACCCAACGAGTCTCTACAGCTGACCTTGATCAATGGTGTCGACGGAGAGACTCCTCTAATGCCTGGCTGGAAGCTTGTCGACACGTCGAATCACACAGATCCGAACCCAACGCAAGCATTAAGAATATCTCTGACCCTCGTTCAGACTGCCAAAGACAGTGACCTTGCTCATCACCATACCAAATTGGCCGCGGGAATTGACATCCAACTAATGCTGACTTCGTCAGACGCCTTCAATGATAATTTTGAGAGCGAACTCGAGGACTACTCGGCGTGGAATTCTCTGCTTGAAGCGAACGGGGGCGCTGACATTCGAGGACAGCTATCCATGTACGCCAGCGAAATTCTCTCAAAGCAACATCGCATGCACCTCTTCATGCTCTATCTTTGCCATCCCTACGCTCGCTTCCTGCGCTGGGACCGCTCCGGCGTCATTGTCACCGAACGATTTAACTATGTCGCCGACTGCTCCCTACTGGTCGAGTATCTCTGGCGTTTCACCAGACTCAACTCTCTCGGCCGGGGCTTTGATCCAACCGTCTCGCTGGCCAGTGAAGCAGAGACCAAAGCTGCGCACGAACGGCTACAGCCATGGAAACCAGAGCAGCCTCGTGATGTGCTTAAAATCGAAGTCCCCCATGGAAAGAAGACCCGCTACTTTCTCGTTTGGGGCGCCATTGCAGAGCCCCGTTCCTCCTTTGGTCGTGCTACTCGAGGTTACCCGGCGATTGAGGTCCTCTCAAGAACTCGCTTTTCGGCTCCGATGTTCTTAAAGGAACAATGGCGCGACTCCAAGGTCAACTCTGAAATAAACACCCTTCAGACACTAAATCGAGCTAAAGTCAAGCACGTCCCGACCCTCGTTTGTGGTGGTGACTTCCCGGAATACACCACCCTCTCTGATGTGCTTGTTAAGGATGGGTGGAGAGTGGGTGGCGCTCCCCTCGATTCCCGCACTCTCACGAGGTTCGTCGTGAAAGAAGTTGGAAAGCCTCTCTCCGCTTTTCCGGACTCGAAGACTCTGATTCAGGCCATCTTTGATGCGTTTGTCGGTAAGCTGTTTCCCGTGGTTCAATCTGCTTTCTGTCTCATAAATCCCCTAGGTCACCAACAGGCTTACGAAAAGTGCAAGCTCCTTCATCGTGATGTGAGCGCTGGTAATATCCTGATCCTTGGCAACGGCAACGGGCTTCTGAGTGATTGGGACCTTGCGGAGAAATTAGACAAGGCGAGGGAAGCCGCTCGCGCTCATGACCGCATTGTAAGTCCTAGTTTCTCCCTCTACATCCTTTCGCGTCTCATCCTTCTGCAGGGAACATGGGCCTTCATGTCTGTGGAATTGTCAACCCAGTCTAATACGTGCAACTCCGTTCAGGATGACATCGAATCATTTCTCTGGATTGCCTTCTACCATGCTATCCGATATACGGCTCATGATTACTCAAACGTGTGCGGCGTCATTTCCAACTTCTTCGACGAATGCCACTTCTTTGTCGACATAGTCATGGGAGGGGCACCCAAGTATATGTTCATCACCAAAGGCACCATTAGTGGGCGTCGTATCCGGTTTTCTTGCGCTCCGCTGGACGACTTGATCTATGACTTAAGGGCCCTTTTGGCGCAGGAAGAGATCCAAAAGATTATCCACGCTCAACAGCAGCCGAGGGTACGCCGTGCCACTACCAAAGTCGAGAAAAAGCAGAAGAACTTGAAGCGTCGTTTGAAGAAAGACCCGACCAACATCGAAGAAGATAACCATCAAAAGGCTTCATCAGCTGCAGATACCACCGCCAACGATCCTCACGCAGGTTTTCTGAAGCTTTTCAAGCGAGCTCTCAAGTGCGAGTGGCCCCAAGATGATGGCTCTGTTGACTATTACCAGGAGCAAGTCGCAAGGGACCGAACAAGGATTATTCCCGCTCAACATCGGACGATGATGTCCTCCAAGAGTCGGTCATCGCAAAAGCGTGCTTTTGCTGAAATTGAAGAAGCCGAAGCTGAGGAAGAGGAGGAGGAGCAGACCGTCGAGCGACCCACTAGACTGCGAAAGTCAAAGAGGACGAAGAATTAATATATCTAGCAAATGCTTATTAGAGTAGTCATCATATGATTGTGTCTGAACTGTTCCTCATCCCAATACTCTGTTCCTATATCGTCATTTCATTTTTCGCATTCTTCGTCCGCTTCAAGCTTCGGCTTGGTATAAATTTCTCAATTACCTCCTCCGCTCAAGCGCTCAACGTTTCAATGCCCAGGTTGACGTTGCCTAAAGGGAGCTCCTGAAATCCCTGAAAACGTGACCTCGTTTTGCATTGATTCGCGACTCGTGATCCAGTTTATTGTGTTACGATCATGGTGTGGGACAAACCATTGTTCAGCTCTTTACTCACTTGCACCACCGACTCAGGCCTTTTCGTAGGATGCATCGCGTCCTCACAACGACAGAGCTGGTGATGGAGGTACTTTCGTACCTCCCCCAGAAGGACCTTCTTTCATGCGCGTTGGTTCAGAAGAAATGGACCGAACCCTCCCTGGACGCGGCGTGGCACACGGTCGAGGACTTGTCATCCCTTCTACGCCTTCTTGCGCCGTTGGTTCGCGTAGGTCAAGCACATGTAAGCGTTAACAGTTACTCTTTTGTCGGTATATCAACTTATATTTGTTAGCAATTTGTTCGAACTCCCGAAATTTTCGACTGGATTCGGTTTAAATCCATCGCAAAACGCGTCCGAAAGCTATGCTGTCGACGTAGCCTGTCATTGGTGTTCCATCCTGATGTTTTCAAAGACATTGCGCTCGTGCGGACGACTGAGGACGTTTTCCCAAATCTCCACACCCTGGAATGGGCAATGGAGATTGGATCGATTCCCCTCTTTTTGCATGAACACGTGCACACTCTCCGCCTCTGGTTGTCCCCCAACCACATCCTCCACACTGCCACGGCGCTGCTCTCGCTCTGCGCTAATATCAAGCGCTTGTCACCCAGGCTTCGGATAATTGACGTTGCTTCGAACATCAGTTCTCAGTACATTGAGAACGAAATCATGGACCTGATAGGGTCGCTTCGTCTCCTTGAAACTGTAGTTCTCCCGCCTCAGTGCTCGACCCCTCGACTCTTTTCCCTCCTAGCTGCCCTGCCTTCACTCAGTCACCTCTCCTTGGCAGGTCGTGGTGATGTTCAAGAGATCACAACCCACCATCATATATTCCCCAATTTGTCCCCAGGTTCTTTCAACCACCTCATCAGTCTCGAGCTTAACCTACCGCTCGTGAAGACCAGTGCCATCCTAGCTAGTCTAACGACTCTTCGCTCGCTCACCAATCTAAGTCTATTCTCCCCGGATCGCGAGAATCCGGGATCCATCCAAGACGTCTTGAAAGCTGCATCAAGATCTTTTCCTCGGCTAGAAAGCATCTCTGTGTGTCCTCTCGTCGGTGGTCCCCCAGAGCTTGGGCCATTCTTACGTAGGGCTTCTAGAAAATATGATTAAATTGGATTATAATTGGATTATAATAGATTATCTTGATTAAATACACGCCTGCTCCGTATTTATTTGCGACCGTTACTTTTGATTTCATTACAATATATTATCATTAGATTAGAATATGGCTGGCAATAATATTATTATTCAAGTCGTTAGATTGAAGACAAGCGCCTGTGTCCGAAGCTGATGTAGCGAGAATTTTGAAGAGGCAAGGGACCTTTGAAGCTCAAGATTCTATTTCAATGACATTCTTTGAGTGCAGAAATTGACAAGTTTTGAGAAGTTGCCGGATGGAGAGCTTGATGGTAAGTGCTTTGAGGACAAGGCTTGAGCTGGAAGGCGTTGTGGAGGCATGTGGCTGGATGACTGACTTGTCCCTTCCCAGTAAAATCCATGTAGGCATACAGCTGCAATGGGATTGCTCTTCTCAAACCTGGAATACGACCAAAATGCAATATCCATGGTGCGCTACAGTTAACCCTTTTCAGTCCCCTCTAGGTTCTTGTGACATAGACCTTGCGCCTCGATGGTGAGCAGCATGCGGAAGGGAAGCGGATGGCTTTGAGTTGGCGGCGGGTGGGGGAGGGACTCATGCCACTGCATGTTGGGTTCTCGGTTTCCACTCTGGTTAGGTTCGAAACCGTTTTTTCATTCCCCCCTTTCTCCTATATCCCAAGCCCCTGGTTTCCGTTTTGAGTTGCTCTTTCTACGCCAATTCTGTGCACGCACTTCAAGGCTTCGTGCTTCTTTCTTGTCTTTTCCTTCTCTGTTGCGCTCATTTCTTGCCTTCCCGTCTGCTTGTCTTTGCCGAAGTTTCTATAGAACACCAACAATATGGCTACAACTACCCCGCCACCATGCTCCGTGATCTCAACTTGGAGGTACCAGAGCAGCTGGAGGCGTTTCACACCCATTTACTATCCTACCACTGATCCAGGAATACACAGAGAAGATTCTTATTCAGAGTTGGTGTCGAGCCGGGTGGAATAATCATTAATATTCGAATAATAATGATTAGTTATAATTATATTGAGTTATCATTACCAGTTCATTATATTATGATTAAATATCTCTTTTCGACGACGAATTCAATTAGATATGAATAAAATACCAAAAATTTCGTAATATAATCATATTCTAAAAGCCCTATTCTTACGGCACCTTGACTTCCCTTCTTTGCGCCCCCTTGTTGTGTTAAGCAACCTCATCAATCTCACCCTCTATCATCAAACATCTTTTCTTCTCACTGTGGATAACCTCACCGAGTTAACGCTATCCCTTCCGCGCCTCGAAACCTGCCATCTAAATCACGGACCCTATCAATTCCGCAGTGCCCACGCCCTGCCTTGTACCGCAATGTTCCCTTTCGCCCAAAATTGCCCAAAGCTTCGCGAGCTTGGTCTTTATATAAATGCCCTCTCGCCCCCATCACTATCCATCGACGATCCTTCTTTCCCACAACTCAAAACTCTGCATCTCGGTAATTCGCCCATTTCAGAAGCGACCAAACCGGCGCTCTTCCTCTCGCAAATCCTTCCGCCTTACTGCGAGATCACCATTGGTGTCTTATGGAAGAATGTTGATTGGGCGCGGGATGATCCACAGGGTATATGCGGGCGAATTCATGCTCTTTGGCGCGAAGTGAAGGCGCTCCTTCCTTCCTTCATCCAATTGCGGGTAGATATTGAGCGGAGGGTTTACGCTCGTGTCCACAGGGAATTTAGCGAACGAGAGGCTCTGAAACGCAATCCAGAGTCCTCCCCTACGCCATCCTTACAGTACCCCTTCGACAATGTCCCTCCTCCTTCTGACGTGCCTATTCCGGATCGGTCTTCTCAGTCAACCGCTATCCAACCCCCGCCACTTCAACCCGCCTCACCCAATACTAGCCGACAGCCTTCAGCTCGTCCGTCCGTGTTCAATTCTCCTTCACCACGTCTGAGCCGTGCCAACTTGAAGATCGGTGATGTAGTTCATGCATCGATACCAGATCGTCCCCTATGGCCCGGGATGGTAAATGGTTGCTTCCTATGTGTGTTAACTCTATTTATAACCAACATCAACTAGGTAATCTCCACTTCGGACCCCGCACAATCTGGAGAAATGTCGTCTAGTTCAAGTTCACCCCCTGCCCAGCAGTACCGTGTTTGGCTTTTTGGCGACAGTCGTTCGTGCGTATATGATATATCCTTTCGGGTGTTAGAACTGAGACTTATTTTCTGAATGGACAGTCTGTGGCTTCCATCGGATCGGCTTGCTCCTTTGAAAAAAGGGGAGGTCCTGACTTGGACAATGAAGCAGGACCTTGCGCCTGCTCTGATGGCGGCTTATATGGCTGCTCTAGATCCTACAATGCACATCAAAGGTCTTGCCGCTAATCCTGAAAGTGTGTTATTTCTCGAATCCAATGTACGCGCAAGGGATTCTGCTAACAAGTTCTTCACATAGATACCCCTCAATCAAAGTTGACGCCGCCACGATCCACCCCAACCATTCAGAAGGACCCTCCCGGGAGTATCACCGTCCACAGGGGAAGCAGTGATCGGTCCGAACGGGATTCACTGTCTCAACGGACGAGAAAAGGTGAGTGAAAAACAATTGACTTTCCTGCGAATGGACTTGCAACTCCTTCGGGATCAGGTCAAAGCTTGTCGACACAGTCAACAACAGCAGTATTGGCAGACAGCCCGTCAAAGTCATCCACGCCGGTTTCGAAAAGGACAATTGCAAAGGTTGACGCCTGGCGAAACCAGCTGACAGAAACCCTTTTAGGGATGAACCCTCTCACAGTCGAGGTGCGTGCGTCTGCTTATCGTACAACCTATCCTTCGTGACTTGTTTGCTCTAGTCGTTCTCGCATGCCAACAGTATCTTGTCAAAGCTGGAGTCAATGCAAGGAGAAGGTGATCTGGCTCAACCCGAGCTACATGTTAGTATCTGAATTTTGGGTCTAAAGTAGTGACGATGTTACTAACCCTCGCTTTAGTTATCTGGAATTGTCCCCACCCTCAGGAAGCTCGCAGCCATGCCAAGCACGGCATTCCCATCAGACATAGACGACCATAACATTCGCGCACGAGCCTTTGATCTCGTCGAGCGATGGTACGTTCAATTCCACGCTGATGACTCTGCGACCAAGGTTAAGGAGGAAGAAGTACAACCTGATCTCCCCGCTGCATGATTTGAGTTATGTAGCTCCGGGCTTTTGTATAACTAGAGTTGCTTCCTTCTCGCATGTACATTCAGATTCTAGAGGGTGACTTGGTGGATTAGTTCAATTGATATGCTTGGCTTGATGTCTGCTCTTTTAAATGGGGGCCCTTCGATACGATGAAAGGGAAAATGCGGCGATGGCTTCGAAACGTCGAGCCTTTACTGATGCCCTCTAGAAAGAGCCTCCTGACCAGCAGGGAATAAAAACAGGAGATGCAGGGGGTGCGTTGGCCTCGAACTTCATGAGCTCGATCGGTTGGTCAGTACTTTAGTTGCCAGCCCTTTTTGCACAGTACGACTTTTTCAAGCATACATCTGCAATTCATGACGGCACTCCTCACGATGGACTCATCACAACATCACCGAGGAAGGATAGACAAAATCCTTGTTAGTAAACCAGCTCCATACATATATATCGCCTTGAGACTTGACCCATCCGTCCAAGACTTTCTATTTTGATGGAGGTATCCTGCATCCTTGCCACCACATGTCCCAATCCTGCCAGCTGAGCTGCTCTCGTTCCACCTGTTGAGGCTGCATCGAGTCCTTCTGGTCGGCCGTCAAGTCGTAGCGAAAGAATTCGAACTGATCGCGAGACCACTCCAAAACGACGTCGACAGTAGCCAATTTTGGAAAATGCCTCAACCCATCGACAAGAGCTTCCGGGGGCCGCACTTCCCCCCTCTTTCCTAGCGGTTCGGCGTCGAAGATGAAGGAGATGAACTCCACGCTGGGCCATTTAAACCGCTTGAGTCTGGATAGAGTTTCTTGGAAGGTACCCTAATGGCGGAATGAACGAGGGATGGCTAATAAAAGAAAAGGAAGGGAAGCTCACGCCGATGACCTGCAGGTACTTGGCGTTCGGAAACCGTTTGAAACATGATAAATCTTCGATATGAATAGATAGTGTTTGTGTCGCGTCGAGCATCGAGGGTTCGTATGAGAAGACCGCAGGATCCAGAGATGTGAGGGCCAGGTGTGGCACCTTTCTTCCAGGAAGGATGAAAACGGTGGTTTCCGTGTACGTATTCAGGTATTGGAGACGCGGCAAGGCGTCCGGCGATAGAATAGGCATGGGTTTGGGCCCATATAGCTTGGTCAACTCGGGGTCAATGACGTGGAGGTGTTCTAAGAATGTCTGGCGTTCCAGAAATCGAAAGAATTCATACGGACTCGCAACGGAGACCGACCAAATCAGACGAGTCAGGATGGGATTGATAAGTGGAAAGACTAGGTGAGGGGATGGTCCTGCGCCAATCGGCGAGGCGTACGAGAGTCGGCGTAAGTTGGTAAGAGACGGGAAAATCTCTTGGAGGTTGACAGGTGTGAGGAGGTAAGGTGTCCGGAGTGTCTGTACGTAACTCGCTAATCGGTGGCTCCCAGCGATAGCACTTTTGAACATTTCTCCACGAAGTTTCTGTGCGTTGCTGGGTAAGCCATCAAACGCGACAGATCGGTACAGCAAGGGCTCTGCGAGGGTTCGAAAATAGTGGCTAGTAAGACATAGGTGCGAGAGGGCAGAGTTGTCAGAAGAAAGTTCGTGAATTATGATCAGCAATACATCAGTGGCAAGTTCGAGATGGGACATTGGTCGACGGGGGAAAGTGATAAAGGACGGAGGAAGATTATGACACTGATAAGATCACTGATACGTAAGGCCGTGATAAGGGGCGTCGCTGGCAAGATGTAAGTAACCGCAACTTATGGAGCCTCAATATTACAGTAATACCACCAAGGGTACCAGTCCAGAGGGGTTCCCTGCTCTCGATAAATCTCTTCCACCGTCGTACTCTCTGGGCTTAGTGAGTAACGGAAGAATTCCGGACATTGGCTTCCCCAGGTAAGGACGACATCTACGATTCGTAGCTTGGTAATGGTCTTCAAGGAATCAATTTCATTCAAGCGCGAGTGAGGTGAGCCTCTCCCCTTGCTGACAGAAGACCCGCGGCAAAGGATGGAAATGTATTCCACCTGAGGAACATCGGATGTCTGCAGGACTGTGAAATCATCTTCCATTGCGGATTGGGTCTGCACGCGAAGAATAAGAGTGAGTAAACGCCATCCCAGAATTCGTGGTCATAGCTCACATAGATATCTGTTCGATCGAGTTGCAGATACTTCAGATTTGGGAAGTGATTGATACACTCTATCATGGGAGCACTACACGAGAGGCTCTTGACGCTGGGATAAGATGATCCTGCAAGTCCATTGCTATACAGAAAAACAAGGTGGAGTGTTTCAACTTGACGTCCTGGTAAGAGGTGGACCGCGAGTTCGGGGGTGGTGACAAGGGTGCGAAGAAATGGCAGAGCGTCCACAGAAAGGCTATAAGCGGTTCCATTGAGGGCATTTGTCAGATAGTAAGACACTAGAAACAGGTGTTGTAGTGATGGTTGGAGCTCAAGGAAACCAATGATTTCGGCGGGGTCTGCGTAGGAAATGTGGTGCCATCGGAAGTGTGTAAGCTGAAAGTTTGGGTTTAACGGCATTCTCGATGGGTGAGTAGCGTTTGTGTTCAGAGCCAACCGACGCAGATTAACTAGGTGAGGAAACATAGCACGACTTTTGGCAGTATCGACGATGTTCAGAGTGTGCACATGGCGTGCAAGCTCGGGCTTGCTACTGATCGTTTCCGCGAAAAGCTGAAGCTGAGGTACTCTTCTAGCATCACTCAGCTTCACGTCTGCGTATATGAAGGGCTCCGCCAAGCTATGATATCGCCGCGATGCTAGCAGAAACGGATGGAGGGTAGCAAGATCGTGGCGAATGTGATGGAAGATCGCGAGAATGATTTCATTGGGCAATTGTAATGTCGAAGTCGGATGCATGGTGGTACTGGCATTTCCCCCGTGAGTAATTTTTCCGTGATGAAGCATAGAAATCGAGCTTACGGCTAGTTCGATGATCGTGGTTAACGTTCAGCAGTGAGCACCAGCCAGCGCGTGACCTGATGGTGAGATGGTTGGCATAGGGGNCCCCTTCATACCCCTTCGTCGTAGTTGCGTGCCCCAATGATGTCCTCCATGTAGACTCCGACATTTAATTGACATAGCAAAGTCAAGAAGAAGATTTTCTCATGTGCTTAGACAAAGTTGATCAAGAGAGAGGTTCAAATTCGTGCGTTCTGCTCGTGACCACGTGCCCGACCAGCCCCTCACCGCGTTTCGACATCTAAATTATCATCAATCCCACGAGATTCCCACCAGAGGTACCAAGGAGAGGGTGCATCAACGTCAGCTAGCCGAAAAGGACCACTTGCTGAGGTAGATTTCTGGTCGAATTGGAAGCTAAAACAAGGCCCAGGTTTCCGAGAGCGTAAAGTGTCGTGGAATACTGTGTCGAGCCTTCGCAGGCTAGGAAATCTTGTTGTGAATTTATCTGCGTCGCGGCTATCTCTGATGGCTGCAGATTGATTCCTCAGATTCCTCAGTGATTGGCATCAAGCGTAAGGTGTCTAGGAGTCGGAGAACACTTCGTTCCCTCAGAATCAATAGAGTAGTAAGCCACATCTCTCCGATTCTATTTCAAATTTCTCGCCAATCTTTTAGGTTCATACGCTCAATCATATCCGTCTATATGCCCACACCGTCCAGTTTGAATCCATGCAACCACTCCGTTAGCTATGAGCTCGAATACCTCTTTTGGGCTGCTTTACTTGATTGTTTTAGTTCCATTAAAACCACGTCTCATAACTATGATACCGACACCGTCCACCATCAACGAGACCCCGCAGCGCAGATCCGAGCATATCTTACTTACCGGCTCGAGCACGTCCACGCTTCTCAAAAAGCGGACATTAGATATTACTCCAATCCTGCTTTATGAAGTCTCTTCTTCCACTCTTYYTWCCAAGCGCTTGAGSRAAGCAGATTCAAGGTATATACTTAACAGGAAGAGCACTTGTCAAGCTCTCGAAGAGAGTTTGAGAGGCGGCACATCACGAACGGAAGGGTCTATGAACACTCCTGAACCCAGCTCCTGACGAGCGAAGTCCGGCGTACCTGGTCGCATCACGTCATTGGGAGACCTCCGAAACCCGATCAAAGGCTAAAAATAACTCACTTCCAAGCAGCCTTGACATAGGCCTCGACCTGGGGGTGAACAGCTTGGCTCTGTATGTTACTCATGATAATTGATAACGGGTAAAGGGGGACAGTCTTGGCTTTTAGTTTCAATTCGCTGGCAATCGGATCATGGGGGTCTTCATTTCGAGGTATACGTAGACGGCAGGGGAGGATAAATACCTTATGTGCGACGATCTAAATAGACAGGGGAATAATGGACAACAGGCAAATTCCAAGTATACATGCAAAGCACCTAGCACATAACGGAAACAAAGGAGGGTGATAATCGGACGATACCGTGGCAAGCAAGGGGGATTCATACTATACAACACATGCGAGGAAAGGCTTGGGGGTGTTCGAAAGACTAGGCAAGAAATTGTGTACATATGGGACAAAGACGCTCGGTACAAATTGGTGGTGATTAAAGTGGCGAGGGGGAGGATACGTTACGCGGAAACGGCTTGGTTATGATGAGGCACCTCGGAATTGGATGAATGGCCGTTTAGCGAAGCTTCCTCGCTAGACTGGTCTCGCCGAGGACCACTAGTCGACAGCAAAGAGCCTATTGCCATTGAAGCACGTGAACGTGGGGAGTACTCTAAGGAATCACTCCGTGGGGAGGAGTACGGGGAGGGAGGTAGTCGATCGTGGTGTTGAGGTGCGGACTGAGAAAGTAAATGAGAATCATAGGGTGTTGGGAGGGGGGCTCGCTGAAGAGCGACGATGGCGCTTGCGAGAAGGCTGGGAGCTGCGGTGATGGTATTCTGGAGCGTGCCGAGAGGAGTACCGAGAGGATTGGTATGGCGAATGACTACGGTGCGGGGGTGAGAGATAAGGTTTCTCTTCGGGAAGAGGGGGCGAATGGGTGAAGTGGGGAGTCGGGTAGTAGTGATTCGTGAGTGATGGGAGCTGTTCTGAGGCAGAAGTTGTATGACATATTTCGATCATAGTGCGGTGGAGAGAAGCAGTAGAAGCAAGTCGCTGGATGAATACTGTCAGTACAATGAGGATGCCAGGTAGACAACGCAACCAACCTGATCCTCGGCAGCCTTTGCGTTGAGCATGGCGAGAAGCATGTCCCGGTCACCATCGCCTTTTGAATTGTAGGCAGCGAGAATTTCGCGAAGTGATGGTGGGGGTGGCTGGGGAGATGGGAATGTCAGCTCTTCGCGGGTTTCGGGGGAGGAAGGACAGATAGTTACCTGGTTGAGGGTGTTTGTAGCCGAGGAGACCAAGTGTCTTACTTGTCTCTGGGTTTCTGGGTCGTGCATGGTGGGAGGATGGATGGGGGAGGAAGAGATGGCGGATTAGCGGGGACGGAAATGGAGGGGAGAGACAGAGGAATGCAAGAGCATCGGGGATTTCTTAAAGGTTTGTGT
>JAPEVF010000944.1:0-17049 GCA_029747585.1 Pleurotus djamor | reverse complement strand
GGAAGTCCACCCATCACCGCCGACGCATCCGCCTCTGCTTGTCCCTCTCCTTCCTCTCCTCCTCGCGGCCCCTACCCCCTTTTCTTCCTTTGACTTCCCCTTCTCCCAGTCGTTGCCAGCAACCATGCCCCCTCTCAGAGCGACGTATCCGCTCATATCTATCCCAAAACCTCGCTCCCACGAAACCGAAGCCTCATATCCGGCATTCTACAATCGCCCCTATAACATCAAGGTGACGCAAGCTCAACCTTGGATGTAACCTACCTTAATCGGGGAGGTTGACACATGAACGCATCGCATCTTCGCGGGATGGCATCAGACATCAGCGGGAGAAGAAGATACGGCTTAAGAAGATGAGAGGGAGACAAGGAAGAGGGGAGCGAATATAATTGACCGTTGTCGATGGTTAATTGTCTACTTGTCAAGCCTTGACACCTTCGATGTCGGTATCCCTCGATCACAAGGTCCACGGTCAACTGCGCCAAGATGGCGAATTTCATGTTTTCGTGATTCCGCTTTCTTCGATGCGGATGCGTCTTGGTTTTTCTCGCTCGTGTTCGTTGGGCCTCTCTCTCAACTCCGCCGTTTTGCATACTCCGCCAAATATCCGTCACCCCAGTTGTTGAACAGCCTCCTCTTTTTCCTTTTTATCCAACGTCCATGCATGTCATATTCCCCATGATTCCCTCCCAAGGTACACATCTTCATTGTTCAGAAGACGTTCACGACCCCTTAACGATTAACGACCATACAAGCCTACTCTACATCTATCTATTCTCACCCCCTCATCAGCTTCATTGTATTTGTATCTTTTCATTTTTCCTTGGATTATCTGTCGTCTGCCATATAGTTTCTTCGTTGCGCTTTTGGCCTTGGGTTATGACCCTTCCCTACAGCCTACGTGCTGGTATCTATTGCTTCTTCTTCTGTCTTACGACGCTGCCATTCACGATCTTATCCGTCGTTCCGTGTCCCCCACCCCGCTTGTCCTTCTGTTTCCGGTTTCCCGTGCCTTGTACATGTTCCTGCCTTCCATGCGCACTTGAAGCTCATGACACCCCACTGTATCAAGTATTTCAGTTACTCTCTTCCCCTTACATACAGACCCCAGAGACTGGCCGTCCAGTTTATGCGTAGAATACGTATGTTAATATGTACTATCTCCGGTTGCCTTCAGTTCGTCTCCACGAATATTGAATACGGAATACCGAGGTAATTCACCGTTGATCGTAACGCAATTTTTGAACGGTTGGGGCCGAGTGCATAAGTACCAAGCCACCCGGGCTGAAGAAATTCAAGTTGGAGAATAAACAGGTGCGAGTATAGAGTACACAGACGACATGCAAGACAGAGCGATAGAACTGACGGATGAGAAAGGGAAGGTGAACAGATGTAGTGAGATATATGATATTTATACTTGATATATGTCCAAAAGAGCTGAACGAAATGAGATGCTATCTAACCATGACCATGAACATAAGAACGTGAACCCAAACAATAGATATAGAGTATGCCGAAACCAGAGTAGATGAAGCGAAAGCAAGAGTATGTCGATGTGTCCGTGTATCAATCATGCAATAACGTATGCTCAAGTAACGCGGATGAGCGGTAACTTGGTCATTTTATGCGATTTTACGCCGTTTTAAATTTCTGCAAAGGTGACGGAGGGGATTCAGATATCGCCTTTGAGTGGGAAAAAGATGCGGAAAGAACCCACCTTGGCGACTTTGTTGGTCATCATCTTTTTCTTCAAGTAATGCCACAGCCGGGCGATATCTGGGGCAACGAAGACCGGTATCACAACCAGCATGACAGGAATAGCAATTTCCCAAAAGCTGCATCAAATAGTGAGCATGAAAGAAGGAATGGAGAAGAAGACGGAGGGACGAACAGTAAGTCTGAGTTTTGCTGGACGGACCACATAGGGTCAAAGTTCATTCCCTATACGTCCAAGAAAAGAATGTTAGAAGAGAGCGGATGTACGAGGGATCAAGCACGTACGAAGTAACCAGTAAGCAGGGTAAGGGGCAAGAAAATGATCGTTGCCAGCGTCAACCTTCGCATCACTTCGTTCATCTCATACGAAGCCATCTACATACGCAACATCGCCCGAACAAGAAGAAAAAACTTCAGCATGGGAAGGAAAGTCATAAATAGGTCACTTACATTGAAGGTATAATCAATGAGATTCTCCGCGATACCAGCGAACATATCCAAACTCGTCAAGATGTACACCATGTGGTCGTATACATCAGCCTATATGGAATGTGTGCGAAATTAGCCATCATATCGACAATGCGACAGGGATCCATAGGCGTCAATAGATCGAAAGCTTGGAGATCGCCATGTTAACGCCCGATAGGCAACAGCGCCAGGGAGAAGATAAATTAATCTTATATCCGTTGATGCCGAGGTCGATAACCAAGCCAGCCTCGAGGAGCAGCAGGGAGGACCGCTCCGGCACGGAACGAAAAAGGGAGATAAGGAAACAAGAGATGAAGTCGGGACTAACCAGATAGATCTTGGATTTATGGGTCATAAACCCGACAACTGGTTCCTTTTCCTGGCCTGGATACTGTTGAGCTTCAACCAGAGCGGCGCATCGATCGAGATCGTAGCGTCTCAATCCATAGACGATGGTCTTGATTGGCTCCAAAGTCCGTTTGTGGAGAATTAAATCGCCGGATAGGATATGCACTATTGGCGTCATGTACCGCTTCGTTAGGATTGGCGAGTGGGTGGGTGGGGTAATCGACTCACAGTTGCGAACGGTTTTCATTTTTGGTTTGAGCAAAATGTCGCGTTCGAACTTTTTGATTTTGAGATGATATGCATCGATGACTTCTAGTGCTTGGTCGACGACTGTGTGGAGAGTAGTAGAAGAAGGTATCGGGGATGGAGATATGAGCGACTGCTTCTTTTTTCATGCCGGAAACAAAGGAAACTCACTCAAGTCAAGGATACTCTGGAGCAACAGACTAGCATCAGCACTCTTCCTGAGAAGGGTGTCCCGCTGCCTCAGTCGGTTCATAATCGGCATCGTAAAGTTCGTATCCGGACTCGGGTGGATGGTGATGAAAGTTCCTACATCATCCGAGATGTTAAAAAAAGCTAGCATCGCCTAACGGTTGGATCATGCCTACCATCTTTGAAGAGAAACATAAACATGGGCGAAACCTTCACGTTTACCCGTTCGCCTTTCTTGAGTTGTTCGATAGATGCTTCTCTTTCCGCGAGCTTGCGATGGTCTTCGTCCACCTGCCAATCAATGCCGTGAATAAGAACGCGAAACGCTTTCGTCCCAATGTCCGAGGGACGGACTTCGACGTACCTCATCTAACGCAGCATACTTGGCCAGCTTGAGACTTCGCTCTCCACCAGTAGCAGGGTGGGGAGGATGAGGAGGCTTCTTCCCAAAACTCACTCTTCGTCCAGTAGCAGGCGGTGAAACAGCTTTCTCCACATCTACACCAGACATAGCTGACTTGGTCCTCCGCCAGCTCTTCCTCTTGGAAGTGATGTCGGTGCCATTTCCATACAACGTGTTGTCTCTGTCCATTTCCTCTCCCGGACCCCCAAATTCGCCGGCGCTCGATGGAACACCTTCAACGACGATCCCGAACTCCTCTTTCTCCTGAGACCCATTGATGGCATGGTGCATCCGGTTTTCCTGGTCCTCTGGGGTGAACGGCGCAGGTGAGGTAGAGCGCGGTAGCTCGGTTAAAGTGGAGCCACGTGCTGGGTGTCCACTGTAGGCCTTTGCGCGCAGAGAAGTGCTCATATGAGGTGGTATGTAGGTCGATGTGTCCTCTGGATCAAGAAGCTCGTGACAAAGGACGCGCAGAAAGAGATGTTTGTTGTAATAGTCTGCTTTCGAGCGATTCAGATCACGCTGGTGTAGGACATCCTCCAGTGCGAGGGGATGAATCTCTAACGAACTAGGTGAGCAACAAGCAAAGGGTGGGTTACGGAAGGTTCACCGCGTACCGTACTTGAGAGCGAGCGCGCTCAGAACATCCCAACTGACACCACCAACGTTGATCCATCGAACCTTTACCCAAGGCTCCCTTTGGCTGGCTCTTTCGTCTTCCATCATCCCAATGAACTCTTTGTTCGTCATCTTCCCAAACGAGCTTCTGACACTGCTGTAGTCATTGACCTCGATAACACAGTCTTGGTGGATGTGTCCCCAATTGATATAGGCAGAGTCCCTCCGAGGGTCGACACCTGGTTCATCCCCAACCGCGCCGATTCGAGAACGAGAAAACGTAGAAGCAGAACGACCGAGCGCGATGATTTTACGCACGGCCTTTCTGAATCGTTCGCGAGGATGCAACAAGGGTCGCACATGCGATGCTGTTGAGTATGCTTGAGAACGAGGTAAACTTCGCTGCGACTGCGAAGGTCCTATGTGTGAGTGCCCGAGCACATTCCCTGCCCCATTTCCAAAGACGTGTTGAGTTCCATTTGGTGCCGGCGACAAGGAGTACGTTGGGGAAACAACCTGGACGTCTTCCTCTTCGTCGCTAAGGTCAGGGGTCAACGATCTTCCCTCTGAATCACTGAAGCTGTTTTCTCTGGGCATTTTGGAGGACGACGAGGAGCGATGATGGTGGCTCTGGGTGAAGAACCTATGTGGAGTATGGCATGGAGACCCAACCTCAAGGCGTTCGCGGTCCCTCGACCAAAATAACGCGTTGCTGTTTGTTTCAGGACAGCGATAAGATTAGCATTTTATTTGATGGGCGCTGATGTAGGGTCGCGTAACGGAAACAAATTATTATCCACAGGGGCCCTCTTCCTGATGCTGATGAGACCTGTGTGCCAGCACAATCATTGAGGTTGTGCACAGCTAATTTGACGATGTTTAGATATAAACAGATGAACGACATGTTGTTTCGTGAGGAACGATGAGGACAAGGACGAAGTTCATCAGTGGCTGCCTGTGACGGGAGGGAACAGGAAGGTTCTGTCACGTCACACGAGAGAGGATAGAGGCGAAGAGAGAGAGGCGAGAGGCAGACAGTAACAGGATTAAAGCCGTGGATTTGTGTGCACTGGAGAATACAGGTGAAGTAGGTAGAACTTATATACTGTAGAGTCCAGGGCAAGGAACATATAGAATAGGAACCAGTACCTAAGGAATGACAGGCCAAGTAGGAGAGAGTAACGACTGTAGCGTACCAAGAGGTTGAAACCATGAGGAAAGGAACGGAAAGGGGAAGGTACAAGGGGAAAGGAAAGGAGTAGACGGCCGAAGTACCGAGCCGTTACATACGCCCTCCGCGGTTCACCTAGTGAACTGCAACTCTAATTGTCATCGGTAGGACGGTGAGGTTCAGTGTCTTCAACATAGTCGGCTTCGTCGAAGTCGTCAAGGGTGATGTCCATGCGATTAGAAGTCGAAGGGAAGGGAGTGCCGGGACGTTTGAAGCTACGAATACGCGCCTGGTGCTTCTTCGCGCGATCCATAACCTTCTGGGCCTTCTGAGCTTGTCTAGCAGCGATGAAACCTTCGCGACGCTTTTTGGCGCGAACAGTGTTTTCGAGGTGATCCCAAACGAGGTCGTCGATGAGTTCTCGGCGGCGAGGAGTGAGGGTAGACAAGCTGGAAGAGGAAGTAGTGGTAGCAGGGGGGACAGGGGAAGTCTTCATCTTCGAGATAGGAGTCGACATGACTCGAACAGTTGGGGTATAGTCTCCATCGGGGAGAACAGCCTGGAGTCCAAGCTGAGGTCCATCAATGATAGGGCGTCCGTTGTCGCCGAAAATGGTGAACTTGGTGAAGACATGCTCTTCCAAGTTGAACAAGTTGGCGAACTCGAGGTAACCGGCTGGCGCAGGGTCGGTAGGTTTGATAATACCCTTGCGAAGCCCACGATCGAAGCGGATATAGTCCTTGATTTGCTCGACAGTGTACGTGTGAGCTTTTCCATCGTCGGGATTGGTGATGGTGTAGCTGTTGGGACCAGTGCAGACGAACATGGTGAATGCTTGGGACATGGTGCGGTTACGAGGGTTACGACGCGGCTTGCGATTACGGGGTTTGGCAGAGGTGATGCAGGGACAAGGTAAGCAAGGGCGCAATGGTTTACGGCGACGAAGAAGGTGGTGAGAGCGAGGAGCAGGAGGAGGACCTTGAGAACGACGAGGACGCTTAGGCGAACGACGAGGGCGACGAGGTGCTGAGGAATAAATGGGGGAATGAGTGGTGGTATTTATAGGTGAGGGGAATGGGGAAGGCTCGAGTTGGAAGGTGACCGAGCCACTGAAGATTTGAGGATCTTCGTTGGGTGGTGATCCGGTGCCGGGAGGTAAATGGCCAATATCCGGTACACCTAAAGCTTCAAGGTAAGCAGCTAAGGCTTGAAGATGACTTACTTGGTGGTATGGGAGCCAAGTGACGTCTCCAGATGTCCACCTAATTTCAAACAGGGCTTGTGCTTTGGAGCCGTAGTGCGACAGGATGGAGTCAACAGCCCATTCGGGCTCTTTATAATCATCCTCTTCGAATATCTGACTATCCAATCGTCCAGGGAAGAGGCGGTCGTCGTTGGGGATGTGGATACGAAGCAGGGATGCATGGAAGGCATCATGAACTCCGCGCTGCTTGAGTCGAGCGGACAGTTCGATCTGGTACGTCTCGTTTTGGTAGTCGCGTACAATTTTGTAAGGTCCAATATATTTTGGTACAAATTTACGAGCTAGTCCCTTGGGGAACGATATATTCTTCGTAGAGATGTAGACGAGATCGTTGACAGCAAAGGGTGATGGTCGACGATGACGATTCGCGTCGCGAGTTTGCTTGACTCGTGCGGCTAGAATGCTGTCGTGAGCTGACATGATGGCGCGTTGGATGCGCTGGGCAAATGCACGGATACCAGGGAATTCGACGGCCTGGTTCGAGTCCCAAATGAAGGGTCGGGGAATGCGTCCAGAGTTCAGGAAGAAGGGAGCGTATCCCGTGCTTTCTGAACGTGAGATGTTGATAGCGAATTCGATCGCTGGGAGCTTGGATACCCAGTCTTTCTGGGTCAGTGTAAGGATACACCCCTGTCTTCTATCGTATTTCCGCATATCCGCATACCCGCATACCCGCCCTACTTATTCCACGGTCTCCGCTTTCCTGTACGATAGACTTCTTTACCCTGTACATCCACCATCCCTCGCGTTTCCCCCCCGAATACACCACGGTCCTGTCACGTCGTGTGTGAGCTCCTCAGTGTCATCGTCGTTGGCCACGACGTTGTTACACATTTTTTTTNGACATCCATCGTGGTCGTTTCCCCACCGCCTCGCAACCCTGGATCAGCACATTCCACAACACACACGCCACGCGGCCGCCAAGCACAATCTCCCTGTTTTTGCGCCCCTCGATCAAGCCAGTCCTCGGTCACGCACACGTACAACGTCCTCACGAAGCGCAACAACACTGACGTCTGCGATGGCAATAGAAGACACGATCTCTGGACCTTCGTCTTCGTCTTCGGCTGCGACGCCCACGCCGTTGGTTCCCTCGCCCACTGTCCCTCGTCGACCGTTTCCTCGCTGTGATGTACCTACGCTAAGCGGTGTACTGACTGCTCCTCTGGATGGCCCCATGGTTAATACGTGGATTGACCGCTGTGAAGACGAATTTGACGCATATACCCTCATCAACAACGTTGTCCTGCCCGACCAACTTCGTATCCTCTTTGCCAGTATGAAGTTGGAGCATCCCGATGCTCGCGCGTGGTGGTCTGAGCGACGTGAGGAATTGAAGACTCTGGGTGCATGGACGACGTTTGCTAGCCGCCTGCGGGAACGTTTCGTCTCAGTGAACTGGCGCCTCGATGCTCTTGCGCGTTTTTACTCCATTCGTCAAAATGGTCCATTCAACTCCTTCGTTGCCGAGCTTTTGAGTGCTCGGAACGCACTGTCGTCTGCTGGCTCAGGTTATGTGCTCAGCGACTCGACTGTCAAGAATCACATCCTTTTCTTCTCGCATCCTATCCTGTCTCTACGCACTCGCGCAACGCCTGCCTTCCGCTATGAAGTTCTTCGGCTCGAACAGCTTGTTAGTCTCATGGCTGCCACTTGGTCTAGTCTAGAAGCTGAGGGCGTGGTCTCGTCCGTGCCAACCAACCGAACACAACCTCGTGCGGCCCTACCTGCTTCCGGTGTGACCCGTCCGACGGTCGCACCTGCCTCTACAGCGTCGACCTTGCGCCCTTCATTCGTTCCCTTGTCGACTACGGAACGTGAGACGCTTCGTGCGTCTGGAGGCTGCTTCCACTGCCGGCGTACCCCAGCATCACCTGGATGGGTTTCTCACACCGCAGCTAACTGCCCTGGCGACCCTTCGAATAACATCCCTCCTCGTACGGCGCGTCCCCCCGCTGCGGCTGCTGTGGCTGCTGTTGCTCTTGGTGATGATGATTTGGTGTATTACGGTGATGCTGATGCGGATCCATTGGAACCGGTCATTTCTTGCTACGTCGAGGGTGATCAGTACGACTCAGACTCATTCTCTTCATCTGGCTGTTGATGCGCACATTCTCATTTGTTCTTGCATTCCCCCTTCCCTTCTTTGTCTTTGCCTTGTGACACCTCTTACTTGTTATCCTCTTGCGTCACCGTCTTTTTTTTTTTCATTGGCCGCTGATGCTCTGGTTGCCAGCTGATTGTGAATGCCTCTTGTACGCCTGTCCTTGTGGCCCGCTTGCACGTTGTTTTGACACTATTGGTTATCTCCCATTGTTGATTGTACTGTCGTCGGCGTTGGTTCTCAGTCCTTTTGCACACCTTTGTAGTGGTTACAATTTCGTTTGCACATTGACTTCTTTTCCATTCTCGACTAGGTCACTTCCTTTTTTTTAGGGCATGGGCGAGTGTAAGGATACACCCCTGTCTTCTATCGTATTTCCGCATATCCGCATACCCGCATACCCGCCCTACTTATTCCACGGTCTCCGCTTTCCTGTACGATAGACTTCTTTACCCTGTACATCCACCATCCCTCGCGTTTCCCCCCCCGAATACACCACGGTCCTGTCACGTCGTGTGTGAGCTCCTCAGTGTCATCGTCGTTGGCCACGACGTTGTTACAGTCGGATGGATACAAGAACGTATCATCTGGGTTACGGTGCGGTTAGCGCGTTCGGTGGATCCATCGGACTCGGGATGATACACGCTAGACATGTTGAGTTGCGTGCCTATAAGCTTGTGCAGGTGCCGCCAGAACTGACTTGTGAATAAAACATCACGGTCACTGACAATTCGTCTCGGGAGCCCATGCAACTTGTATACTTCTGAGAAGACAAGTTCAGCTATATTTCTAGCGGTGTAGTTCGTTCGGCTGGGCACTAGATGCACCATGGCAGTGAGTAGGTCAATGACGACAGTGATAGAATCATAAGTGGCGTCGCGGTCGTTGGAATCAGGGAGTGGACCGATGAAATCGATTCCGACAGCTTCCCAGGGATGGCTGGCGACTGGGAGAGGGTTCAATAAGCCATAAGGCTTCTGGTTGTTCGGTTTGGAACGTCTACAAGTGACACACGACTCACAATAAGCCTGTGTGTCTTTTACCATGTCCTTCCACCAGACGTGGTCTCTAAGGTAGTTCAGGGTCTTGTTAGCCCCTAGATGGGCCAGGAGTGAGTGTGCTTCTGCGATGACGATTTCGCACAAGTTGCGCCCTCCAGTCTTGACTCGGGGGATGCAAAGAGCTTTGATGTCCTTAGTTTTCATGAACAGTAGTCCGTTGCTGAGCTCGAAGTTACGGTAAACTCGAGGATTCTTGTAGATTTCATCAAAGAAGGGGTCTTCATGGTAGCGGCCTCGAACTTCTTCAAGAACGTTGATGCCGTTGTCGTCGTTGGTGCTCACAACGTCCAAGAGAGACGGAGGTGAGAGAGTCTGATCTATTTTTGACTCCGTGAGAGACTGATCTTGATCTCCATCAAGAAGCGCAGAAGCATCGGTTTGTGGGTCCATAAAACTTCCGTGCTCATTGTTGCCGACTCCCATTGCAGGTGAGTCTTCGAGATCTATGAGAGGCTGGTATTCTTTCTCACTCCCGCCCTCCTTTCGTTTGCCAGAGGACTTGCGAACGAAACGCTTGGGTTCAACGGGTTCAGGGGTCTCCTTTTCTAGGAGCAGCCTTGCCTTTTCGGTGAGTTTCCGGTCTCGTCGAAAATTGTAACGCGGCTCATTCTCAGTTTCAAGAGAAAGTGGTGCCGCAATAAGCTCAGGCATGACGTCTGGATCATCAACATCATGATAAGTATATTCGCTAGGTGAGCGCTTGGTTTCCTTTTCATCGGTTGCGTAAATGCGCGACAGCGCGTCACTGAGAACATTTTCGGTACCAGGGATATATTCGGGCGTGAAATCAAATTCCGAAATCTTTTCAAGCCATCTAGCTTGTCTACCGGACAGATTCCTCTGGTTCAAGAGGTGAATCAAGCCCTTATGGTCGGTCAACCAGCGGAATTTCGCGCCTTGCAAGATATCACGATGGCGCAACATCGTTTCAACACCGGCCAACATTTCGATTTCGTGGACGGGATAATTCTGCTGTGCCGGGTTCAACTTTGCTGAGAAGAACGCCGCTACATTGGCTGTTCTCCAGTCCTCACCCTGGCTGACAACGCCAGCGATTCCTGTGACACAACCATCGGTTACGACCCAAATAGGTGGGGCCCCCTCCGAATAGTCAAGAGGTTTGCGACGGTGGTTTCGATGCTGGTGCACCAATTGCTTGATGTCTTCAAACGCGCGCTGGTGAGTAAATTCCCAGCGATAAGGGACTGTATCTCCGGTTAACGAAGACAATACTCCCATAGGTATACGTACCCGCGCGATATCATCAGCAAGATATCCCACCGCGCCCAGGAACCCTCGAAGAAGCGTACGATTGGTGGGGACTTTCCAGTTCATCACCGAATCGACCTTGTGGGGGTCCATGCGGATTCCTTCCTCGTCAACGACTCGACCAAGGATTCGAAGTTCCTGACACAAGAACTGAAGTTTATGGGCAGCAAGGTAAAGTTTCTCCTTTTTCAAGATATCAAGAACAATCTTAACGTGCTTGATATGATCTTCTAGCGAGTCCGAGAATATTATAATATCATCAAGGTAAACATACATGAAGACTCCAATGTAGGGTGCGAATAAATGATTCATCAGAGCCTGGTAAGTAGCAGGAGCATTACAATCACCCTGCTGCATGACTAAAGACTGCATGTTTCCATCAGGTGTGGTTACGGTCGTGCGATAAACGTGTTCGGGTACCACGCGTATCTGTTCGTACGCGTTTTGACCATCTATCAAGGATTTGAAGCGAGCTCGAGCAACATGACGAAGAATCATGTCAATAACAGGTAAGGGGGACGACATTTTCTTGGTATTGGCGTTACGCTCACGAAGATCGTTCACAACTCGTAGCAAATCTGTCCCAGGTTTGTAGATCAGGAGCATCGGCACCGCATTTCCTGCGGATGTGAATTTCCAACGCCCGGTTCTAATGTAACTGGCGCGTTTCTTATTCCATTGGGCTCTCAGAGGTTCAGGGCACCGAGACGGTCTCCACTGGTAAGTCTTATTTTCATCAATCAACGGGATTGTATGATTGATGGCGCGTAAGGGAGGCAAAGGGGTCTCCTCAGCCGGGATACACAGGGGCTCAGCGTATTTCCGGAGCTCCTCTCGAGCTTTTTCGAGTTCGTCATCGGTTGGAACGTGAATAGCGCGGGATGCCAGCTTCGAAANCGCCTACACCCTTAATGGGGACTGAAGATCTCGACCCAATGGTCAACTTAGGTGGGTTAATACTCATTGAAATCTGATGTTGAAACAGAAATGGTGTTCCTAATATCAAATCATAGTTCGACACATTGATCACATCAAAATATCGTTCCTCGGAGATTGAGTGGTAGTCTATCTTTGCACGGCAACCGAAATTGACCTTCGAGCGTGATCCTTGGACCGCGAGCTGAACAGGTAAGGGTTTGGAAAGTTGAATTAACTTGATGCCCAGCTGTGATGCTAGGTTTGTTGAAATGAAATCTCCAAGAGATCCAGAGTCAATGAGGGCTTTAGCCGGGTGACCATTGATTTTCACATCAACAACGAGAGGTCTGGGAACGAGACGAGTGGGATCTCGCGCCGCGNCCGCGTTTCGTTGCAGAGCAGGGTAAGTCCCTCGTTCTACTTGTTGTCCAAACATCTGGAGAGAGTCTATCACCTCCAGGTCCTCCGTGATCAACTCCTCAGATACAGGACTGTGCCGAGCAACGCTTTCTGTAGGGCTATCCTTCAGCCCAAAAACTTCAGTCAATAATAGAACGACCTCGATCTCATCAGAGTCAAGACCCGATTCAGCCATACGAAGAAATTCCAAAGCTACATACTCCAGTTCATCATCTATGGGACTAGCAAAGTCTTGCAACTGCTCAGTTCGGCGCCGATACCAATTCACAATGTCAAAATTTGGTCGGAACATTAACTCGGCCTCTAGCAAGGCTGCGAAGCCATTGCATTGATCGGTTACTTGAAAGTAACCTTGTTCAATATTCCAATGGACACAGAATCGATCTACACCCACTGGAAATGCACCATAGGGCTCGTCAAACGGATACGGCCCTCCATGGCTCAAGAGTTGTTCCTTCGTATCGATGAAGTCATAGTATTCCATCAGGTTCGTACGAAACCATGCTATCAAATCGAAGCCATGGGTAATTAACCATTCTGTACCTAGTGCTCCTACAAATCCAGTTTGCGTGTCCGTTATCTCATAGACATCGCGGTTGTCCAGCCAGCGTGTCCGAAATCTCGTCAAACTGGAGGCTTCTTCAGGGGAGAGCTGATCATCACCAAAATGTGGTACGTGATCTCGTAAGGTGGTGATGACATATTCACCTAAGATATCTCCCACAGGCTCAGTATTCCTGAACTCGTGGGCCGCGGAACGAGTCGTAAAGTGTCGTTCAGCCATTTGCACCGCGTACCAATGTACCAAACGAAATCCAGGGGTCAAAAGGAGCTCGCGCGACAAGTATTCATGTCGATCGTGAGCACGATGGTCAGTAATAACAACTTCCTCATCAGAGATTTGCCGTACCACAAAGCGGCGGCCTTCAAAGATATTACTCAAGGGCTCGAGACCTTGATCTCCAGGGAAGTCATGGAGCGCGTACCGTTGTAGAATCCGCTCACACGTTTCAGACAGAATGTCCCCAATTGGACGGTATTCATCAGAATACTCGACCGTTTCCATTGATTCGTTACCCGCGGGTTTACCTACAGGTTGCTCAGTAAGGTTCTCGCCAGCTGAACCCTCTTCAACCGTGTCGGAATTCGAGTCAAGTCCCATGAACCCCACTTGTACACAGTCAATCTCGTCATAGCAGTCGACTGCGGCTCGAAGTTCTTCGGTATCTTCGACAATCTCAACACCAATCCCATGGGAAGGAAGGCCAGGAGGTCCCCTCGACGACGACGCTACATTCTGCGCAGTCGGGCACTGCCTAGACATATGGCCTACTTCCTTGCAAAGGAAGCAGCGTTTTTCCGCTTTCAATCTTTCGATCTCAGCGTCAGAAAGTCTCTCGCGTTCGGGCTTCTTATTTCCGAAACGCTTGTTATTCTTGAAATTGGACGAACCATTTCTTGAAGAACGGTTCTGATTATTTCCGTTTCCTTGCTGGACGGAATTCCCGGAGGCCGGCTTAGTATGGCTTCCAGACTGTGGCTGATGCTTCTTTTTGTGAGTACTTCCTTTCTTAAAGCTCGGATTGTTGTTCTGAGGTTTACGAGAACCGACAGATAACGAAATTTCAATGATCTCGGCGGAGTCGACCACCTCATCCCATTCAGAGGTCTCAGGGTTGAGACGGTCCTTCCATAGTTGCTCTTGGATGTCTAACCGAAGACCAAACCAGAGTTTGGTGACACGTTCGCGCTCGTCGGTCTGACCGATGATGGTAAATAACTCAATTAATTCCGAAACATATTCCTTGACCTTCTTATCTCGTTGGTACAGCTTTTTAAGTCGATAATGTTGCTTCGAGACATAGTCAGAAGGGAAACAGTAGTTGAATAGAGCTGTGAAGAATTCATCAAGACCCCATTTGCGCGAGTTATAAGCAACTTGACGCATATAGAAAGTATAAGCCTTTTCGATGAGGAATTGTCCCACCTTAGCTACTCGCTCTCGGTGCTGTAGCTTGCACTCACGTACGTACATTCGGTATTCGTGCATGAACTTAAAAAAGACCTGACTATCCGCTTCACCATCATATTTCTCAGGTGGTGTTGGTTTGATCAGCGCGCGGCGCTTCTTATATTGCTTACGACGCTTACGCCTATGTCTAGTATTTGAATTCTCAGAGCTGGTACTATCTGAACTACTTTCGGATTCAGAACTCGACTCCGAGCTAGAACTTGAATCACTTGAGCTAGGACTCTCATCATCTCCTGACCCCTTAGGAGTGGCCCTAGACTTTCGAGCACGTCCGAAGGCTCTGCCTAAATAGCTCTTTTGAGGGAGCTGGTTACTAGGTAAGATGTTCCTATTATCACGAGGTGTGTTCAATACCTTGGGTGTCCTAGTAGGTTTAATTTGGTTTGCCACACTGTGTGAGATAGAAACCGGGTCAGCTTGAGGTTGGACGGTGACTTTCTTCGGTTTAGGAGCGTTCTCGGGGTCAATCAAGCTTCGGACTAACTCAATAAGTTCCGCATTGGTCTTCTCCAAGGTACGAATTCTTTCCTCTTGCGTACTAGGCGCGACGGCGGGTTCCGCGACAGGTTTAGGGATTGACTTGGTAGTTTTCCCTTGGTGGATTTCCTTTTGCTCACGCTGGAGCGCTTTCCACAGGCGCATCGCTTTGGCCTGCGCTTCCGGATCCAAATCATCATCCGAAAAATCAAGGTCACCCCAGTTTCTAGGGTCGGGACCTTTACCTTTCCCATTGGAGGGGCCTTCTCCAAGGGATGCAGGAGTCTCATTGGCCCGAGACTGCTCCTGCATTGCTTGATTTCTCTTTTCAATCAAGTGACGTTGGGATTTCGACATCCCTTTGACTGCTTGTTCAACCGTTACCGACTGTTCGGCATTTAGCGCGGGGACAGTCTTCCTCGCGTTCGGAGGTTTCTTAGTATTTCCCTTACTAGGTGTTTCAGGTGGACTCTCGGAACTTGAATCATCATTATCATTACTAACTTCAGGAACAGTTTTAGTACGAAATGGATTCTCCTCATCAGAGGGTACACGCCCAGCAGCTACATCACTCATGGAGCGAGAGCGCGTAGTAGCGGGAGCATGGATAGCATCCAGTTCAGAGTCAGAGACAACACCAGAGTTGTATTCACCAGGGAGAGAAGTAATTGGAGACTCACCAGTGAGCTCCTGGGTAACGGCGGCGCGACGGCTACGGGTCATCATGGTACGAGACATTTTTTGTTGGGTTTTTTGAAGATAATAACGGCCGCTCGGAGTTGATCAGACTTGAGTTACCGGGAGAGACGAAAGTTAGACGGTAGAGAAGACGGCGATGGAGTTGTTAAAAATATGTGACGGGAGGGAACAGGAAGGTTCTGTCACGTCACACGAGAGAGGATAGAGGCGAAGAGAGAGAGGCGAGAGGCAGACAGTAACAGGATTAAAGCCGTGGATTTGTGTGCACTGGAGAATACAGGTGAAGTAGGTAGAACTTATATACTGTAGAGTCCAGGGCAAGGAACATATAGAATAGGAACCAGTACCTAAGGAATGACAGGCCAAGTAGGAGAGAGTAACGACTGTAGCGTACCAAGAGGTTGAAACCATGAGGAAAGGAACGGAAAGGGGAAGGTACAAGGGGAAAGGAAAGGAGTAGACGGCCGAAGTACCGAGCCGTTACACTGCCCCTGATACCCCTAACCATGCGTCGCGCCCGTGACCAACGTGCTTTCCATGGGTTTTCTGTCGTCGTCACATCCATTGACTTCCCCGCCATCAGGTACATCTGCGAAAAGGACTTGAACTCATCTCGGCTGCAGCATTCGTGTTTACCGGTGCTATCTACGATGGCTGCACCTCGGTGGAAACTGGCCATCGAGTCGGCTCTGTCCAAAAACGAGAAGTCCAATGGTATGCTCATCATCTGTATATTCGGGTAGCAGTTTCTCAATAAAAGAACAGTGATCCAAATTTCTACGGTTTCAAACTCACCTACGCGTCCACACGTTCGCTCGCACATATTTCGATCCTTCATTTCTCCGGAATCAAAGCCTTCTATGCCTATCCTGCTCAGCTCAACGGACATCAGGACGCCCAAAGTCGCCCAAATCCTTGCGAACCCATTCGTCGAGGTTGCGTGGTGGATTGAGGGTACATCCGAGCAGTTTCGCATCTTTGGCAAAACAAGCATCGTTCCTTCGCCACATCACGAGAACTACGATAAATGTATGCGAGCCGGTGTATCAATGCCTCCAAGTCAGAGTCAGCATGCAAATGCAGGGCTTGGGAGCGCATATGCTGCACTCGCGAAGGAACCCAACTTTGACTGGGAAACAAAGCGTGTCGAGGTGTTCAAAACCATGTCAGCCCACATGAAAGCTAGCTGGTGCAGGCCTACGCCAGGGTCAAAGTTATCTGGAGGTGATGATGAAGCTAAAAAGTGGCCTGAAAGAGTCGAGGAGCCATCGCCTGATGATCCAGGTTAGCTTTACGCATCGCTAGCGACTATTTCCCTAACGCTGCGCGTATAGAATACCAAAAGAAGATGGACAACTGGAACAAAGCGCTCGGGAATTTTGCTCTCGTGTTGGTTGACCCTCTCGAGATCGACTACGTCGAGCTAGGTGTCGTCCCAAACCGCAGGACACGCTTCTGGCGACAAGCCAATGGAGACGATGTCGAATGGCTTGAGGAAGCCCTGGTCCCATAAATGCTCGTGTTGAATATGGACAAGACGTGTCAACTCAGATGGACATTGTAAGAGTGTAAGAATTATGGACTTTTAGCGTGAAACATGTTGTACCAGTGCTTATCACAATCCGTTCTTCGAATTGTCTTATCCC
>JAPEVF010000943.1:0-17068 GCA_029747585.1 Pleurotus djamor | reverse complement strand
GGAAAGTTGTAGACGTAGAACCGTGAGTGGTTCGGTCGCCCTTTGAAGATGCTGATATCGAGTTACTCAGAGTTTGGGTTAGNTTCTTGCACCGCTATCACATCTGAAGTCAATCAGGCGCAGGGCTACCTCATGCCTTTCGCAGCGACTACTCACAAAGTGCCATGATGTCCTCAATAATATCCTGCATTGAATTTTGAGTGTTCACTCCATGAGCTTGGTCGCGCTTTCGGTCGTGTATAGAGGTAAAAATGCCACCTTGAAAATGTAAGTTCTTCATTTGGATCATTTCCTTGATGAAACCAATGGTACTTTACAGCACACTACCAAGTCCCGCACTGGCCGCTGACGCTCTTGGATCGGGGCTTACTTCGAGCGAGCGTTTTCTTTTGTTCGTTCCACATGATCACCATGATTCGTCGATCTGTGCACTGCTTCGCAACTGTCCCTATGTGTCAGGTACGCGTCGTGGGATTTGGAGGCGGAGGGGTGGGTTGTTCCTTGGGTGTCGTAAGTTCTGTGCCCAAATCGGTACGTTCCAAATCGTATTATCAGCGGAGCGACTCACCGAGCCGTCTGATGGTAGGGTGACTTTGGGTGCAAGAGCAGAGCACCCACCGTGGCTTACCAGCTCGCCATTTATACCAACGCTGGGCTTTCTGGAATTTAACGTACGAAGTCGAACGATTTACTCCCCATACTGCGAATCTGATGGTCGCTGAATTCCATTAGACCTAAGGCGCCTCCGCACGAGCGTAAAGAGGCCGATAACGATATATGGAGCCCGGTATGTGTTATACACCGCAACATACATAACTCCAAAAGCAAAAGAAATAGGTTGATCCAAGGTCGCATCTCCATTCCTCCCCAATTCAAAGCTGATACCTATAAAGGATACACCTAGGACCGCTGAACCCTCGCTTCAAGTTGCCCAATTTCTTTCTCCAAGTCGTTCACAATGTTTTCGCTGGGCGTTCTCGGCGTCCTCTCCGTCATTGCTGGCAGCGTCAGCGCTTACCCCATGCCGCTGAACAAGACCTTCCACGAACTTGATAAACGCGTCGATCATTGGGGACAGGTTCATAAAGCACTGGTTTTCCTCTACTGCGCTGATTTTACTCCCCACTTTAGGCATACTACTACTTCCAGACCGGCGCAGGTGCCTGTGGATACTTTGACTCAAATAGCGACTCCGTCGTAGCCATCTCTCTCGCTCGCTACAACGCGAATAATGGAGGAAATTGCAACCAGGTTTGCTCTTTTGTTCGATCTCCTTGTATTTGCGAGCGTAGAACATGGTCATCTGACCTTTGAACTTTTTGTCATCAGTGGATCGAAATCATCAACACGAATAATGGCAAGAAGGCGTATGGGAAGACCAGAGACAGTTGTCCTAGCTGTGGGACGGATGACCTTTGTACGTTCTCCGCTCCACTTCCTGGCGCTTACTCACACCAGACCTGTTGCGTCAGCCTTGTCTACGTCTTTGTTTCAAAAGCTGGGAAATCTGAATCAGGGTACCCTCCCGATTCAGTGGCATTTCATGAACCCGTCCTGGTCACCGTGACACAATTGGCGGGAAGTGCTCTTATCTTATCTGATTCGTCTTGCCCAGGCTCATCTCATCTCATGTATGTATCTTATCTTATCTAATGTTCAAAGCTTCCCTCCTCCGTCGCATCTAAATTGAATCTTCGACCCCATGCATTGCATCCGCTGCCTCTCGAAATTGTCGTCGATCGTAATCGCGCAACAAGTTGAACACAACGCTTTCATGTCTCTCTTTGCCTGACCGTCGCAACGCATCATCGGATGGACTCAGACTGCGGCCTACGATTGGTCTGTGTTTCTCGACGAAGGTTCCCTTGTGGATCCACTCGTATTGTCTCAGATACTGACGAGCCACCGTCTACAGATGGACACAAAGCTTGAACGTACCGTCGAGACCATTGAAACATCCGACTGTCTCATTTCGTGCCATTGTCTCCGTTGTCAATGCATCGGTGGCTCGAAGCGACTATCATGGGTGGCTTTAGCCACAGTACGCTTCTATAAATTCTCACTGGGCGTACCACTGAAATTTGCCTCTCTTTCTTAACCTTCCTGCTGAATACTTGCCAGTCTTAACGGCGCGAACATGCCTAGTACAGTACTCCCCACCCGCAGCAGCGATAATCGTCGTCCAGGAGAACCCTTCCCTCTCCCGGACCGTCAGGCAGGGAAGCTCCCAGATGAACTTCTGATCAAAATCATGTCTATGGCGTTAGACTATGACATGTTCTTCCGGACGGGTCCCGCGGAAATTCCTACGGGCAAGTCTCTCCTGCGCATTGCTCTGATCTGTAAGTACTGGTACAACATCATTGTGTCGACGCCAACTTTCTGGAACGTCCTCGGCAACGAAACCAACCCCGCTTCATTTCGACTCCATCTATCGCACGCAGGCAAGAATGCGCCGATTAGGTTCATTCGAACACTCTTCACGCGTCAAGGACTACCCTCTGGATTCGTCAGGCCCATTCTCGCAGAATTCCATCGACTGGAAGAGTTTAAGACGGCCATTTTCCCCTGTGATATTCCTCTTTTCCTTGCAAAGGTCGCCGACGCAGCTTCCTTGAAGGATTTGGAGTTAGTTGTAGGCCGCGGCGCTCAGGACCAGCCGAAGTCTCTAGAATGCCCCGATATCTCCACTGGCGGTTCATCTCCTCCCTTTTTACGGACTCTCAGTCTCAGTGGAATCCGTGTCCCTTGGACGTCCCCGCTTCTCTCACCAAACCTAACCAACCTTTGCCTGGACAGTCAAGTTCGCTTCCAGAGTTACAGTGAACTTCACAACGTTTTCCGCGTCCTTCGAGAGCTCAAAAGCCTAGTCCTCCATGAGTGTCTCCCACCGCCCAGTACCGGGAACACCCTCGGCCTCAGCCTTTATCTTCCCAAACTCCGCTTCCTTACCTTGCGCGATGACGTCGAACAGTCCACTCGCCTCCTTTGTCACCTCCGAACAACTCTGTTTGAGGTCAACATTCTCGGTAACACGGTCATGGCTATGATCCCTCCCATGATCAAGGAGTGTGTCCGAATGGTCTGTCCTATGCTCAAGCCGTCACCTGAACCTTCATCGCACTTTTGTGCCTTTCTGCATTTGGCCTATCGCCCTGGAGGCTGGATGGAACCACTTGAGTATCGCACGGTCTTTCACAAGCGAGGGGCCTTACCTGGGACATCCGATCGTCGGGTAGAAGGTCGATTGTTTGTATCACATCCTACCGATTCCGATATGGAGGCAATCATCGAGTCCTTCCCACTCGAGGACGCGACGGTATTAGATTTGGACTACAGTCCCACCAATGAATACCATTTCTGGTTCAACGTCGTCGCAAAGAAGATGCCGTCTGTGGAGCGGTTGAACTTGGGAGAAACGGCCCACGTTGGATTTATGAAGGCATATGGAAGGCACCTCGACGATCTTGCCAAAGGACACGCTGCACAGAATATATACTTCACCCGCTTGGTGGCGGTTAGGTGTTACAGAACTATATTGTCATCATTCCTAGGCCTGGAAGACGATGAAGACGAGGAGTGTGCAATTGCTTCAGATATTCGCCGAAAGCTTCGGACTCTGGGTCTCCCTGATGTCTCCTTCTCATAGACCTTGAACACTGATGCGCTGATATTCATGGACTGATGACCTTCATATTGGAAAGAGTCAATATTTTATGCAATATTATGTATCTTATGTGTATGCCCGATGCTCAATGTCAAAAAAACTCTATGCTAAAGCTATTCCGCACGCGAACTCGACCCAGATCCATGGCTGAAGGATCCCAATCAGCCAATATCCCGCAGACTTCATTACCGAACATCAAATCGGCCAAGCCTGGAACCTGTATGTACAAGCGGGGGGCAGGAAACGGCGGGAGCTGCAGGCCAACTAATACCTTGTGGTGAGACCTGGTACTCTATTGGCAGCCGGACACTTGGGAATGATGGAAGGCGCATGGACGTCCAAGTGTTTTCGTGCAGGTATCGAGGTGAAACGCAGTCTACAAAAACTTGCGGATGTCGTCATGGTATACCTCAGCTACAGGTGTTCTTTGGGACGATGAGTAAGAGGAGAGTGACAGTGGCGAAGGATACGCACCACGCGAGAAAGAGCCCCCGTGGATGTCATCAGGACGTCCGGTACCACATTCTCCTCCACGGATACCATCTCGAACGCCTGCTTGGAGAGCGGCACAGGCTGAGTTCTCAGCAAAAAAAAGAAAACAACACATAAAGGACATACTGGTGGGTATAGCTGGGGGTTGTTCGTCGTGGAAGAGGCTCGGAGCTCTGACATCGAGGTTGACCGGACGCAGCGACGTTGAGTCGTAGATAGGGTGTTCGCAGCGCAAGACGAGAGCTGTCCATACCAAAGTCACGACTAAGACACAGCGTCCGACCTAGTTGACATAGGAAGGCTGCTGGCGTCGGATACTTGGTGGTACGCAATCAAGCTCCTGCGCATCCTCACACAGCAGCCGACTCCAGTGCGACCACATCCAAGCCGCAAAATCGCCCAGGTCCATATCCAAGCGTCGGAGAGCTTTGCTCATGTCACATTACGCTGATTCCTATCAGCTTGACAAGCCAGTAGAAGCTTGGAGGACTACCTTGCGGCGGGAAGCTGAATTGAAGAGCAAGGACAGAGTTAGACAGACCACCGTGGACTTCAGTCAGGGTTCGTGAATTCACATCGTTTTCGTCGCCACAGCATGATCCAGCCGGCCGCCTTCGCAGTCGCAAAGCCTTGGGTGCACCTGACAGGCCAAGTATCCGCAACGTCGTCAGCTCCGTGGATATCTCATGCGGACGTGTCATAGTTGCTAGAACGGCCGAAACGAAATATCCAGCGATAGGACGGTGAGGAGGAGCGTTCGAGCGTTCGCTACTACAAGGCATAAATGGTCAGAACAGGAACAGGAGAGAGGCAAGTCGAACCGCACTTAAAATGACCCAAGTCGTTCCCCGAGGAAACGTTGCAAGCCATCCAATAGCTTGATCGGATATACAAGTCTTCGGCTTCACCGACGATCCCAGCCTCCAACTCAAAAAGATGGCCATCCAAGATGGGAAGGAGCCTGAGCGCGGGTTTTGCGAGGCGGAGGAAGGAGAGCAGAAATGTGTTCAGGGGATGCTGCATTCCAACATTTGCATGAGGACTCTCGCGAAGTGAAAGTTTCTGAAAAGAGGAAAATTCAAGACCACGGGGTGCCAAAAGAGCAGGATAATTGAAAGGATAGATTATCATTTGGTGGGTCTTGCATTGGTCTTGTGCGCAGGAGAGGAAGAAAATTTTAGGCGCCTTCGGCGCTTTGACTTTTGCCGCTGGNCGCTGTGGTGATCTTATTTGTTTCAATCCTTCCTAATTTTCTTTCCTCTGACACATCAGCATCAGCGAGCGTAGTACCTGGGGATTCCATTTATGAGAGGGTACTCTTCATTGCTACCGCTTGTACGCCATACCCACCGGCCACCTCTAGCTATTTTTCGCGAAAAATTTCAACCCTTCCGTCGTTCCACGACTCTCACTCCAGTCACCCTCGTCGTCTTACTCCAGTTTCGACATCACTTGGAAGATCCATCAATAGACATGCCTGTGATTTAGGATCACTAGAATGCGAGGTACTGGCGAGAGCAACCCGGAAAGACAGTCCTTCTTTCAACCGCAGTTGAATCGCATGCACCCAGTGTGATGAACCCAAAAATTCTGGTACACCGGTCGCACGAGCACTGGACTCGTTATCAGCGCCCACGCTTTGCCCACGCTTCTCCCTACTGCTTTCGATCATGACCTGGGCATCACAGAAAATTGCACACCGCCTCGCTTTCGCACAAGAATACGATGCTGGTCGTCTCGAGCCATGATTATTCGACGGGGACTCAACTTTGTGCTTCTGCTTCCTAATACGTGAGTCTCCTCGCTACAGCTTGGAATGTAATGTGTTCTCATTCGTCATGGAGTTAGATGGTTACCACACGACTTTGATGTGTATATTTATACTGACCTATTGACGCTAAGTTGTTCATGATCTGAGATCACCTCTGGCTATGATACCACATTGCTTTCCAATACAAGTATCATGAAAAGAGGTAAATGCAAAGAAGACTAACACTGATGGGTCCATAATCATTCTTCTCGCCCTGGTTTCGTGTTCATCACGCAACAGGCTTTCGTACTTCTATTTGTTGCTCAGGTCAATGATGTGATGATGGGACATATAGAGTATGTGAGTCAAAGACAGAACCTACTTTGTAGGATATAAGGCTTCTTTCTAGCTGGCAACGAGTCTCAACTTATAGATCCTCCCAGCTCTCATTATGGCTTCAACGATCTTGCCATCTTCAATCAGCCCAACACAATTCATCGAGTCCCAGTGGGATTCGACTGAAGAGAACGAAGACGTCCCTCTTGGTACGCTTTGCCTTTCGTTTTCGACCGCCTATCTTGATCACTCACTCCCTTATAGATGAGCGGCTCCTGCCAGGAAATGCCGTAGACGATCTCTGCTATGAAGAGTACGACGCTAATGCCGTAGACGATATCTGCTATGAAGAGTACGACGCTGAAATAGACGAACGGAGAACGTATAACATAATGGCACAATCCGCCGCCGCCGAAGACATAGAAGACGTCCATGACACGGATGAAACTGAGGTCGCCGAAGATACAGACAGCGCCGACCAGACTGACGTTTCTGATTTCAGTACGTTTCTGCGTGATTTCCACCAACTAATATCCGCTCATCTCGCTTCCTTCAGATGGTCTGGCGGTTGGAAGCTCTGATGCCTTCCTTCTAATCAACGTGGCCATCGTCAACCCTAACGACTTGGAAGGTCTGACCTGACTTTGGGAAATGATAAACTTCTCTGACAGTCAAATTTAGATTCGCGGCAAGCGACTCACACTGTTTATGAAGATGATATCATCGATGAGAGTAAAGTTCTAGATGAACTTGTGCAAGAAAAGGAAGATTCTATTGGCCCTATCGGCGATCTCAAAGAATCAGCACCCTCAATCCCTGAATGGCTTCAGGACGCTGTACAAAGCGACAACCTCTGTCAGTTTCTTTCTTCGTGCTTCTTGTATCCCGTCCTGACGAGAGTTTCCAGACGATTGCTTCAAGGGAAACTTACACTCACAACACGGCCCCAAGAAGCAGGCTTCTGTCACAATCCAAGGCTCGCATGACCTTACAGAACGAATTCCTGCCGCCGCCCACAGGGCTCATCAGTGGATCAAGAATCAACTTGCGGAGAGCCAGCACTTTATAGCGGAGGTGGCTGTGTGCAAAGGCTGGGACGGCATCATGAATGTATGTATTCTATGACTATCTTCTTACGAGTGTTCTGAATGCCTACTCAGACTCCATGGATTGGTCTTGCGCTTCCAGAGAATGCGACCGCTTACGTCCTGTATATGGTCAACTCTCTTTGGTGCTACGGACGACTTGACGAAGACGATGCGGAGGGATTTTTCCCAAGAGCTCACGTACGACTTGCCAAGTAAATGCAATTCCTCACCCCTCGTTATGGAAATGCTGATCAAGTTGGTTCTCCAGAAACTTCGACGACAAGTATCTGCTGGGCCCGGACTGTGCAACATTTCCTCAAGATTACGGCACACCTTTCGGTCCTGAAATTGAAAGAACTTCGAGCCCTTGTGTGCTCGGTGCGTATTCTCATAAATATCATCTCCTTCAAATTCTCAATAGCCTCTTCCTCCATCTCTAGCGCCTCGAACCTTACCACCGATAAAGTTTGCCGATTGGGGTCATAGTACCCTCACGGTCCAGCTCTCATTCCACCCTCCTTCAACCATGGATGGTCTGTTTCAAGTGAACTTCGACATCAAACCGAACCCAAGACCCCCTCGCCGCGTCGCCTGTGTCATCCTCGAACTAACCTTCCGCGGAAACGAAGTCCTCCAGATCTCTCCAGAAAAATACCGTGGCTCTCACACGGAGTCCGTCATCGAGACTACGTCTACTAAACACTCCTCGTTTCCTTTCAACGAAAATTCGCCGGCTGCAGTCTTTCTGACGTACACAAATGAGAACCGCAGAAAAGTTGAGGTGACGAGGATTAGTCAAGACGAAATTGATGGAAGTGTTATCGGTGGACGCACAGTTAGATGGATGCTCAAAGAAGACGATGGTGTGGGAGGTAGGAATGGTATTCCACATCACACACTTTCGGCCTATCTACGGTATCGCCCGATGCTGCTGGAGTACCGTTGCGAGGTCATGCACGTGGAAGGTGTCGAGCTCGGTCTTGAGCATCACAAGTTGAAGAGTATTGAGGGCGTCGAACGATTTGCTTGTGCCTAGCTTTCCCCCTACTTAGGTCCTGCTGTGCGTAATTTAGAATGATTCTTTATCTAGAATACTGCTTGATTCTATTTTAGACACGTTGGCAGCTGTTCTTTAACGACGTCTACTCCCTCCTTGGACCCATCGGCATCTTTATCATTTACGGATGGAAGACTGACTTTATTGTGCCCATGTCAAACCCACGATAATGTCTCATTTAATTTTGTGGCCACCCGTGGTGAAGGAAACTGTGGGTCCATCTTTTGTCCCACCTCGCAACAGGGCCACAATGTCTCTGAATCGAGATCCGCACGCCGGTCCATCTTCTTTCTTCGTAACCGTCACCAATCATTCGGAGTGGCTCTCGTCATATAAGTACTCCAAGTCTGGGTACCACGGAGACCTTGTGCACTTCACTTCCACGGTTCCATCATCCCTCTCATCGTCTGATTTCCTCTGGGTCTCCGCACCAAGCTATGGATGTGCCTGCTCCGTCCCTCGCACCGGTTCGGAGAGGTATTTCGGACCTACCAAATGAAGTAATCATCAAGATTTTACACCAATCTTATGGCTTCTGCAAGGGGTGGTGGGATGACGCCGACACGGAAGTCCCTTGGATCCATGACCTCCGCATGCTGTCCCTTGTCTGCAAGGACTGGCGTGTCATCATCCTAAATACCCCTTCGTTCTGGACGACGATCAATTGCTGGACTAATTATCAGGATCGTTGGATGGTTCCCGAGGTCATTTCCGCTCGTCTATCTCACACCGGAACGGGTGCCCCCCTCAAGTTCCTGAGGAAGGATCTTACGTCTATTTCTGTGGGAGAAGAGTCAATGTACATTATTCTTGCCCAACTCCATCGGCTCGAGGAACTCAAGACCTTTGTACGCATGCCGTGCGCGCTCAACGAGAGGCTCCGCGGAAGAGCACCCCTTCTGAAGGTCTTGGATCTAGTTTATGATTTTGGTCCCGACAAGCCGCTTGAGGTGTTCGAGCTCGACGACCCACAGCTTTTCGGCGGCGCACCTCCCCCGAAGCTGATGGCACTCCTGCCTTTTGACCACCACTCTCACACTTCTCGAGCTCCACAACCAAACTCCTTTCGCGTCATACCGGGATTTATACAACACCTTGTCTCCCTTGACGAACCTCGAGGTTCTTAGGCTTTGGTCTGCTCTCCCTCCCCCTAGCACCTCTTTGGAACCGGAACTCGTCTTACCTCGACTGCGCACACTCTGGCTACAGGATGACCATGTCGGATCTATGGCAGGCGTTTTACAATTCCTCAAATTCCAGCCATCCGTGGCATCCTTCTTCCCTCAACCGTCGGCCTTGGACGATAACCTGGCTTTGATTCGCCAGTCCATCCGTTGCATCCCTCCCTCTCTCATTTCCCCGCCCCCAACCAGTACCTCGCACTTGGACGAATTCGTTCCTAGTCTGATACTGACTGGTGCTTCTCGTGAGGGAAGCTTCTATTGCCATTACCAAACGACCCCGAAGGGATGGCGCGAATATCCCCTATTCATGGCTTCTTTCCGCGTGACTCCTGGTACAACGACCCTCGATGTCTCTATGCAAAAAGCCGTCAAAGTTTTCCCTCTCAAGAAGGTCGAGTCATTCGTTGTCGAGGACTATTCCCCGACAAACCCTCAGCGTTTCTGGATGGAAACGGTGGGACCCTTGTTGAAGCGTCTCAAGGTCATCGAAATGGATATCAATACTGGCGCCGCTTTTCTTGAAACGTACTCAAAGTACTTGGACGTCTACCCAACCATTCCTAGCGATGAACGGCTGTTTACATCGTTGCAAACAATCCGTTGTAAAAACTCACGAAATTCGGCTACATCCGTCGCTCCGACTGCTGCGACCCGTGTGGAAACAACCCTCATTTGCACCGTCAATGAGAAGCGGCAGTCCTTGGGGTTGTCCCCTCTTGTTCTCTGTACTTGAAATGACGAGCGTTTGTGGTAGTCGCGATCTAGTTCAAGCTCAAGTTTTCGTAAGAGCTTTGTGTTTTCCTTGACTTTATCATGTATGTAGAGTATTGTAGATAGTGTACTGTGTACGTAGGAAAATGAGATGTCTTAGTCTGAAAGCATCCTGCATCTTTTTCGAATGCTCAGCTCGTTGGGTAAGGAAGTTGTGAAATCGCAAATACCTCAAAATTCATCGTCCTCCTGCGTTTATGACCGTGGGAATCAGGTTCCTCACAATCAGAAAGAAGCTAACAACTTGTCCTCTGTCCCTTGGTGAAGTGCTTCGAAAGATCGAGGATCAAGTGCCAGCGTACTGAATCGGTAAACCCCATTGAAAACCTTGGAATGGACTTCCTGACGTATGCGTTCGTACTCTAGAATGTCCCTCAGAGACCGCACGAAATTTCCAAGAAAAATCAGACGAGGCATGGGGGATCCATGGACGCCTTATCAACGCCTTATCCGATGTTGAAAATATCAGGAATCTACAACTGACCATGATTTTGGTAGCTAGCAATTTGGTGTGACAGAGTGTGTCTGATCAGGTACGCGCTTTGCCTTATGAGCATTGACCGAGCTCATTGTCCACCACAATCTTCCGTTAACGGTGGCGCGTTGTCCTTGCGCCGTACATAAAAGCCACAGCTATGTACTATCTCGCGGATACCCCTTCCCTTTTCAATGATGCCTTCACCCTTGACGCTCTTCACTCCTCGTCTGAGTCACTTCCGCGGGATCCTGGAGTTGCCGCCTGAGGTCCTCGTCAACATCTTCTCGCAGCCTCCTTTCGTCCAAGTGATCAACAAATCGCAAGATATCGTTCACAATATCCCCGCACTCCATATACTCGCATTGGTCTGCAAAGACTTCGCCAGAATCATCACATCCACGCCACTGTTTTGGTCGACGCTCACTTGCGGAATGGACCCGAACATCCTCTTTTCTCGTCTCCAGCGTGTCGGTTCCAATGCGTCCATCAAATTTGTTCGAAGTGACGAAACTCGTCGCCCTCTTCCAGCGGTCTCAGTCCATCTCATCCTGTGTCACCTCCATCAGCTCGAAGAACTCAAGATTCCCATCCTTCGGTCGAGTCTTCCAGTTCTCCTCAACAAGCTTCGTGGTGATGCGCCCCGATTAAAGGTTCTAGAAGTCTACGTATATGACGGGCTGGTGTCCGCGTTGCCGTTATTCGACCATCCTTACCTCTTCCGAGGGACTTTTCCTCCTCAACTCGAAACCCTCAAGCTCGGCGGCGTCGAAATCCCCGTATCCTCTACCCTCCTTTCTTCTCGACTCACCACCCTCTGTCTTCACTCTCAACCCCGTTTTCGCTCGTATAAAAACTTCTGCAGCTTCCTTCTGAGACTGCAAGGCCTTGAACGACTCTCTCTTACCGACTGCGTACCCCTTCCCACCCCCATCAAAGCACCGCTCCATCTACCCCGACTTCGCCATCTCGAGATTGTTGACAAGACTCAGACGACCACGAGCCTACTGAAGTGCCTCGATGCGTCTCTAGAATCTCTCATCGTTCACGGACCTACCTCAAGGAACGAGATTCAGCCTTTACTACAGGCTGGCTTCCGTCTTCTCCAGCGATACATCCCTTCGGAATCTACACCCACACCCACCCATTTCATCTCCGACTTATACATCAACCCNAGCCGGGGCCCTTGCATCGAAATCCAGTGCATAGCTTCAGGTCGTCATGACCCTTCCATTCGTCTGCCCATTTTCCAGGCATCCCTCAAGATCGATATGGCTTCGCCACGCCTTTGCACAACTACAGCCACGATTGAGAGTCTACCTCTTTCCGAGGTCGAGGTACTCACTTTACATCAAGATGACCATGTTCGAAGCGCGGATGACTGGTGGCTCGGCGTTGTCGCACAATCCATGCCTAAATTGTGGTGCATCGCCTTGGGCGGGGCCAATTGCCTTGCGTTCATGAGGGTCTACGCAAAGTACATGAAGTCCCTTCGCCCAGGAACTCCGTACGAGGAAATGTCATTCGCGCGCGTGGAACTGATTCGGAGTAGGCTTCGTGATGGCTTTTCTGATGCACACCATTGGAAGGCCGATGAAGACGATGCAGCCGCGCTATACTGGGAGGTCTGTCAGCTGCGGAGACTTCATGGTCTCCCCGACCTCTTTTTACAAGTTTTAGATTGACCACCTCCTTTGTCCTTACAACCCCCACGAGTGTAAATAGATAGACTAGATTCTGTATGACTCATGACCTATTTCTCATTCAAATTACGGTCTTCTTCCTCCAATATCACGCGAGAATGCTCCCTTTCAAGGTGAACAAACCACCCGATCTTTTATCTGTGTCGGTGGTCCAACTCCTTCATTATTCAACAAGACGGCCCATCACAAAGGGTCCTTCTCCGCGGTTATAGGTACACCTCTATATAAGCCGCATAAAGGGACACTATCTTTCTTGCTTCTTCTCACCTTGGGCCAGCTTCCCTCTGACCTACACTGTACTTGGTTTCTCCATACGACGAGAGCGTCAAGCCAGATGGACGGACTATCTCTTCGAAAGCGACTGGGTCTCGCTCACCTACCCGACGACATCTTGGCAGAGATACTATCACATTATCTTTCGTTCGTCCAGGAATCCATCGGAGCAAGTCTTGAGATTCCGCACATCAGGAATATCCAAGGACTTGCCTTGGTTTGCAAATCTTTCGCGCGGGTCATCCAGTCTACCCCATCGTTCTGGACTACCATCGTCTGCGGCGCTGATCCTCATATCCTTGAGACTCATCTCAGAAGAGCTGGCACATTCAGACCCCTGAGGTTCCTTCGAAGCGATATATCCCGTCGCCCTCTGGCTACGCATTCTCTATCTCTCATCCTTTCACAACTTCCTCGAATCGAAGAACTCAAGATCCCCATCACCAGATCGAGTACCCTCCTTCTCTCCGCGAAGCTCCGTGGTGCAGTGCCTCTCTTGAAGGCTTTGGAGGTCTACGTCTCGGATGGACGAGAACATCTGCCTCCTTTACTCCATGGGTCCTCCATATTCCAAGGCGAGCGACCTTGCCTCCTAGCAAGTCTCAAACTCAGTGGCGTTCGAATTCCGTGGACATCTCCTCTGATCGGCTCAACTTTAACAAATCTTACCCTCCACTCTCAACCTCAATTCCAATTGTACACCCAGTTCCAGCAGACTTTCATCGCGCTTCAAAACCTTGAAGAACTTTCCCTTGATAACTGTCTCCCTGCCGAGACGACTGACGTTGGAGAAATGCTTCGCTTGCCTTCCCTTCGCAAGCTCGTCATCGTGGATGACTTACCGGCAATTACTGGTGTGCTGGCATTCCTGGAAGCTTCGCTGGAGCATCTTATCATCCAGGGTCCCGCTACCGAATATGACCTCCCTCCTTTCCTCCATGCTTGCACTCGCCTACTCAACCAGTACCTCCCATCTACACATACACCTCTCTACCTCTCTGAATTGCTCCTTAACCGCGACGATTCTACCCTTCAATTCCAATGTGTCGCGTCGTCACGAGAAGACCCTCTTCTCCGCCGTCCTGTCTTCGAAGTCAAGCTCAGCATCGAAGCTGGATCATCTCTCTTTGCACCTGTTGCGAGGACAATCATGGGCTTACCCCTCGAAGAAGTCGAGGTGTTGACATTGTTTCACGTCCCATCAAATCCTTTGCCCTTTTGGTTGACCAGCGTTGCTCTTCGAATGCCCAGTCTACGAACTCTCGTACTCCAGCAGTCTGCGTCTATCGCGTTCTTGGACATCTACATGATGTACCTCAATGGGCTCTTCCAGACTAACAATGCGATCGAATATTTTGCGCATTTGAACACGATCAAAAGTATACGCTTTGTCGATGGCGACACGGGTTTGCCTGAGCAGATTCGCGCCGATGAAGAAGAGAGCAACAATTTTTCCGGTGTTTGGTGCGGCCGTATCCATCGTCGTCTTCCTGAAATCAGACTTAGTCAGGACGAGGATTTTGAATATTACTTATGACTTACGAATAACTTAACATTTGTACTACATTCTACGTCTCTTTGACTTAGTTGATGACTAGACCATATTATTCCCCATTCCCTTGAGCCAGACCTAAGAGGGGACGCAAGCATGCGCTTCGTAGTCCAGCTCCTGATGCCTCCTTTATGGACATTGGACAGGGAGGAACGGGCTTCGGCGCTAAGCGGGAAAAAATTCTTGTCCTCCAACACCAGCAGTCCCTCCCATTCCAGCTCACTGATCACAGCCAGTTTTACGAATGTCATGCTCAGGCCCATTTCAAACTCTACCTGTCTTTATTAGGACTGAATGTCCCATCATCACTAGATGGCGAAGTCCTGCGATCAACTCCGTGGAATCTGGCTGCTCATATATTCCGACTTCTCTGTGATGGTCCAGGAGTAGGCGTTCTCATCCACGGATGCTATCTGCATAGTATCGCTCGACATCTGTTTCATGCGTATATGAAAATGAGAAGATCCGGTTGGCGTCTAAAGGCCAACCAAAGGCTTCGCTGAAGGCTTGGAGGGTACGTTGATCATCTATTGCTTTCATTTACAATTCTAACCCATCATGGAGTTTAGTCGTCAGAGTGGTAGAATCATCTATTGGCCTTCCTATGGGTAGTATGCATGACCGTTCCCTGGCTTAGATACGACTAAAACCAACACCCCACCCAGGAACGTTCACCAAGAAAAAGATCGAAGCTGTAGTAACGGGGGAGATGTCAAAAGTGTCAATCGACGTCGACGGTGTGTATGTCCGAGACTTTAGAGCGGCTCTGATGACCAGCTGACTTGTCTTCCACAGTGTAGTTAAAATTTCCTTGCTTGGATCGACAGATGTGATTTGACAGTTGTGGAAAGTATTCGATTTCGCTGCAGGCTAAAAGGCTTGAAATTTGAAACTTTGCTGTACGAAGCTCGAGCTCGATCCTCGGACACCTCGCCACTACCAACCTTCGTACTTGCTCAAGTCGTTTGGAAGTCATGGCACCTACTGTGGCTGCAGCAGCGGAATCATCGAGCGACCTGTGGTCCCAGCAGGCAGTCAACACCGCCGGGTACATCGGCGCTATCGCATACGGTCCGTGTATCTTCCCCGGTGGCCTCCATCCCCCATCTAACTGTCGCAAATATACATACTCTACATGCAGGCCTTCACATCGCCGTATATTCAATGGCCACCTACTTTATCCTCACAAGCAAACGGCGCCTCCGTCGCTGGCGCCAACAATTCCTCAACACCTTCATCTTCGCCCTCGGAACCATCAGATTCGCCACCGTAATCCGGTTCGACCAAGAGGCTTGGGTCCTTCATCCAGACTACCCGGGCGGACCATCAGCGTACCTCAAGCACGTTCGAAGTACACCTGTCGCTGTCTTCGGGTTGAGTTGTGGGAGTCTGGCCAATTTCACACTCGTTGGGTTGATGGTGAATCTCGCGGCATTCTTTCGTTTATTTTGGAACGCCTGCTGATGTGATACTTCACAGCTATGGCGTACTTATGTCGTGTGGGATACATGGATCGTATTGATTCTCCCCTCCATACTTTACATTTCCGCTATTGGTAAGCCGTGAATTTGCCCATTCCCACCGAGATGTTGCTGACTCGGCTGGCTATGCAATAGTCTTCACATGCGCCGACATCGCCCACGATGTCCACCCCCTACCGGGAAACTGGGGGCCTAACCTCGGGATAGCCTGCTGGTCGATCACCGCAGCCAACATCATCCTCTTGACGGCCCTCATCTCCCTTCGCATCCTCTACCAACGACGCCAGATGAAGAAATCAGGAGTTAGCATGACCGGAGGCGATCTCATGAATGTCGTGTCGATGCTCATCGAGAGCATGGCTCCTGCCGCAGTGATCTTCCTTGTTTTCATTGTCCTCTATGCGAGGCAAGATGCTACCGAGAGTCTGTTGCTTCCAGCCATCGTCCAAGTTGTTGTATGTCCCTTCAGCCCGTCTATTTTATGTGCCACGGACTTACGATCGTATCCCTCCCAGTGCATTAGCCAACACTTGGTATTGATCCAAGTTTATCGCGGACGTGTATGGTCGACCTCAGCGCCCGGGAGTTCCGTTCATTTTGAACACAGCTCTGAGTCCAGTGAAATATCCCATCAGAACAGCTCTAGTAGTAGCGTCAGGTTCGAGTCGGACGATACCCTGGGGACGCCCGACGGTTCGTGTTTCGTTAATATTACCTATGGATCGTCCCCTGGACGTAACGAAGCCGCGGAGAAGGTCAATTGATAATGGCGGTTTGATGGGTGTCGCCAGCTTCGGTGGGTGTTGCCAAGAGCCTACAAGAATAGAGTACACTACTTCACATTTCCTACATAAATATGTGTCCGTAAGCAGAACGAGGATAAGATTTTATATTGTCCGCTAGAAAGGAACGAAAAAGTCCGTGAGACAGCGAACAGCAAAAGGAAAACGGTGTGCATACCGGTACAGCAGCCCATTCGACTTTCACGGCATCAATCCGATCCTCCAGACTCTTCCGACAAAGAAAGCAAGATAAGTGCTGAGACAGCGGTCTGAAAGTCGAATCGATGGAATGAGTAGAGAAGTCTATGTGGGTTCAATCATGATGGGTACAAACTCTTCGACGTCAATTGAGACCGCTCACCTGGACCAGCGGTATAGATGACATATGCAGCAGCGAGGGCCCAAGCTCTCCTCAGAGCAGATTGCGCTTCCGTCTGACATGTCGGCATATGTAGAT
>JAPEVF010000942.1:0-17115 GCA_029747585.1 Pleurotus djamor | reverse complement strand
TGAATCCACGTAGTATGTTTCCCTCACTCTTCTCTCGAATCTCTGCCTTTCTTACCGCCCGCTCTGAACCAACTCCACCCACCGTCGTCCAGGATATCCCAGAGCATCTTGCTGAAATGGAGACGGGATTCCCTACCCTCAAGAATGACCTTATACTACGGGCCGCTCGTGGTTAGTCTGTTGCCGTCTCTGATGCCCGTCTTAATAAGATTAGTGTATTGTCGCAGGGGAAGTAACTGAGCATGCTCCAGTGTGGGTAATGCGCCAAGCAGGCAGGTACCTACCTGGTACGTCCGAATGGCCCTCCCAACGCCCCGTAACCAAGTCTTAACTCTATGCCAGAATTTCGTGAAGTCCGTGCTTCCCATGAATTCTTCGAAATTTGTCGGACACCCGAGTTGGCCACGGAGGTCACACACCAACCTATCCGGCGGTATTCTGGTTTACTGGATGCTTCGATAATATTCAGTGATATCCTCGTCGTCCCACAGGCCATGGGGATGGAGGTGCTCATGAACCCAGGCCCTCATTTTCCCGATCCTCTGAACACACCCGAAGATATCGCCAAACTTTCACCTACTGTGGATGTTGAGAAGGAACTAGGATACGTTTTTAGGGCGATTACGATGACGAGACATGCTCTCAATGGAGAGGTCCCGCTCATCGGGTTCTGTGGCGCCCCATGGACCCTCTTTGCCTACATGGTCGAGGGCGGAGGATCTAAAACCTTCCAAAAAGCCAAAACATGGATATTCAAGTATCCTGAGGAATCCAAAGCCCTTCTACTCCGGATAGCCGATGTCTGCGTAGAATACTTGGTCGGCCAAGTTAAAGCTGGAGCTCAGGTACGTTATCCGTTCACTTTCCTTCATTCTTGTTCTCCATTGACTTACGGTATCCATGATAGTTACTCCAAGTCTTCGATTCATGGGCAGGCGAACTCTCCCCTTACGACTTCGATCAATTTTCTTTGCCTTCATTACAAGCCATCTCGTTGGGAGTTCGCCAAAAGCTAAAAGAACAAAGCATACCGGTCCCCCCNTCTCATTCTATTCGCCAAGGGGGCTAACCATGCTCTTCCTCTTCTTGCGGACAAGGGAGGTTACGACGTCCTCGGCATTGATTGGTGTATCGATCCCGTTGAAGCCAGGCGATTGGTTGGTGATAAGGTCGCCTTGCAAGGAAACATGGACCCGAACGTTCTTTACGGAGGCAAGGACGCCATTGAAACTGCTGTGAAGAGGATGTGCAACGCGTTCAGGAAAGACAGAGGCACGAAAGGTTGGATCTGTAATTTGGGTCATGGAATCACGCCAGGTGTCGATCCAGAGGACTTGAGATGGTTCTTGGAGTGCGTACACAAATACTCCAAGTAATGAAGCATCGTTTGTACTAGTAGACGATAAGTAAAGTAAATCACATACGGGCATTGTCGCGCATACGTTTTGCAAGTTACAAACAGTGAACACGTACATATGTACTTAGATAGTGAACAATCCAGAGAGCGTTTCCATCTCAAGGAAAGCGAGAGCCGAGGGAGTGTTTTAAATATTATATATATTCATTGGATGGATGGGGAGTTGGGGAAAGTGCGAGGATGCCGGTCTGAATATGGACAACGAATATGGATGGAGAGATAGAACGCTAAGCCAGTAACATGTAAAAAATTCTCACAGAGAAAATGAATCTAAGCAACGACGTCAGCAGCACTAAAGCTACTTCGTCTACGTCTGACACTCCGTAGGTTGGGGCCATTCGTTTTGTTCCCGGGAACCACAACAGCAGATGCATTGTTGGTCACCCAAGCATCTGACTTAGCCGAATCCGTACGCTGCAGCGTTGAGCTGACACTGGACATATCGCTCAACGTAGATGCATGATGCGGTCTCTTCGAAGGCACCAAAGTCGGCAAGCGTGATGGTGGCTGCGGCGCTGGATTTCTCCTTGGTCGTGTATTCGCCGGAGCTGCTGCCGCCGCAGCCGCTTTCGCAGCGGCCGTAGACCGTGTGCCGGCAAGTCGAGGAATCTTGTTCGGCCCCGGTCCAGCATCCTTGGTGGGTGAAGCATTCGCACCGTTCGTGGGTTTTCGTACACCAGCAGAAGCCGCCGTGGATCGCGTCACACGGGCAGGCTTTTGTTCGGAAAACGTTCCAGCTCGAACAACGCGAGTCGACTTTCGTCTAGGAGGAGGGGCAACATTTAGGGCGGGAAGAACATCTTCCATTTCGTCGTTCTCCCTCTCCTCGTCGGACTCGTAGGCTCGTCGAGCCGGAGACTTTCTGGGTTGACCAGGAGGGAGAATGGCCTTTGCCTTTGCAGTGGCCTCGGCGACATGGCGGCTCGGCGTAACTGGCGGTAGAGGATGCGCCTTGGTTGCCACGGTGTCGTCATATGTCTCGGCTGGTGGTGTAGCCGGGGTGACAAGCGTGGTGGTTTCGAGAGCAGCAGCGACCTGTTGTCGCTTTATTTCATCGATCGCAGCCCACTTTGTCCACTCTAATTGCTTCAGGTACATATACTGTTGTTGAGGGCCAACGACACTACCCGGCCTTACAATCCGCATGAACGCGATCGCTTCGTTGGCCGTAAATCCATACTTCCAGATCAGGTAGGCGCCTATGAGGGTCCCCGTTCTCCCAAGGCCGGCCTTGCACTAAACACGGACAGTGGTTTGTTGACTGTAAAGCGGGGGTAAAGAGAGTAGTACTCACGTGAACGGCCACGGCACCACCATCTTCGATGACCTTGTCTACCGTGTCAATGAACTTTCGCACAATTTCGTCTGTCGGATTCGTCCCATCATCAAAATACAATTCCATGTGGTCGATACCACGCTCGATAAACGTATTTCGGTCATAGAGCTCCGTATTGAGTCGGATCACGAGCTTGATATTGCGCTTTTCAAAGTATTCCAAGCAATTTAAGAACGGGACCGGAAGCTTGCGTTGTAGTGCTAGTCGACCGTTGGTGCTACTTGAAAGGGACGACGTCAGGGACCGAGCAGACGAGTTGCTGGCGGAGGATATGGGTGCTTTGGCCTCCTTCTCCCGCTGTATCCAATTTGGATCGACGGGTGATGCGAACGCAATGAAATTGGGGGTGAGCCAATTCCAATCTCCATTCTCCACCTTCTCATAGTATTCATAGTCCTCCACGCTGAATTCATTCATGTCGCATAGTCCATTCTGCATCGCTTTCCATATCCCCCATAAGCAATCTTGGATGTTGAGATTAAAGTCCGAGGGTCCGCGTCCAGCGTCACGAAAAGGCATAAATTCGAGCTCAGCGATGGGTTGGAATGCTTCCCAGGGGGCGCGTCTTTGCACAATCATCTGTGACAGTCGGGCATTGAGTGGTCGTGTGAGAGTGAGCAAAGAAGAGTCATACAACGAAGAGAGCCATCAAAAGAGCGGCGTTAGCCTTTCTCCTTGGGTCATTTGATGAGTAGAGTACGAGTCGATGTGACTTGAGTTCAGCATCCTAATGACACAAGTACACGTGAGTGGCATGAGGCACAGGGGAGACAGGTGTAATGCACCTCGAGGAGTTCGTGAATTAGGATGCACGCTTTGTACACCATTGCCAAGTTTAGTGGGCCCCAGTCCTGAAAGAAAGAGAGGTAGAGCAGCTGGTTGTCGATTGAAAAATAGTAGTAAATGGCATCGTCGTCGGGTGTGCTTGATGGCCCAGCTCTCGGACGAGATCGAACGCGTGGCTGATTCCCTGGTTCTGCAGATAGTCGATTAAGAACCTGAGGGCTCGGTGCGGGATATGGGAAGGTGGTGAAGTAGAGCCTGGAGAAGGATTATAATGAAAGTTAGCCGATGCGTATGGGGACGAAGAAAGTAGGACGCGCCTGTCGCTGAATTGACATAATGGCTCGCACTTGGGCGCCATTACTATGTGGAAGGAGGAGAAGGAGGAATCGCGGGTGGCGGATTGGCTCTGAACGTGGTCGTGGTTGTAGCTCAAGGCGCGAGCCTCTCCAAACTGAGCTGCGTGGAAAGGTAAATTTGGCACGTGATCACGACACCACCAAGCACAGACAAACTCTCCTAAATGACATTTCGGACCGCCGATCGCATATTGGAATCCGGCCTGAGCTTGATGCTCTCCCACTGAACTCACGGCAGGAATCTTGCTAGAGAGATAAGCAAAAACGTGTCAGGGAAAATCAAAGTAAATATGGCGCGAGTACCCTGCCAGTCTCAGATGCTGGGTGCATAGGGCCAACCCAAGGCCAACCCAGAGTGTCTTTTGAACCATACCAACACCATCCCAAATGGCCAGTGAAATATCTGGTCCTCGTGATGAACCCTCCACAGAGCTATCTGCTCTTCAATCGAATCCCAATGGACAACTTGCATCCAGCACAAAGCAACGTCTGTTTATCTCCCATTTCCTTTCGACATGGAATACCAGAGTCTTTGAGTTCGGCACCGTTCTCTACCTGGCCACAATTTTCCCTGGGAGCTTGCTGCCGCTGTCTATCTACGCCCTCGCACGCAGCTTCAGCGCCGTTGTTCTATCGCCCGCGGTGGGCCGATACATAGATACGGGAAATCGTCTGCGAGTCGTACGATTGTCGATCGGTTCGTGTGGTCATTTTACTAGCAACGGTCTAGACTGACGCTGGCCGTCGTTTCACAGTTGTTCAGAGGATAGCTGTTGCCATTTCCTGTGTCCTTTTCTACCTTCTTGCTATCGAATGGCGCGGGATCTCAGGCCACAAACCCGCTGTCCTGAGCGTCCTGGCGCTCCTTGCCTGCGTGGAGAAGCTTGCGGCAATCATGAACCTCGTTTCCGTGGAACGGGATTGGGTATGATTGATTCCATGCTGACATAGGCCTTGTCGTGACTAATATACCTTGAATAGGTCATCATCATTGCAGGAAACGATGACTTTACCCTCCGAAGTAAATACGTTACCTGCTCAACTCAATACGCATCTTGCTGAGACCATTTTCGAAAGCTCTAAACTCGCAAATGCGGCGGATCGACCTATTCTGCAAACTGGCTGGGCCGTTCTTCATCGCCATGCTCGACGGGATATCCACTAAAACGTCGATTCTCATCAATTTAACGATGAATCTGGCCTCTATTTCAGTTGAATATTACTCCATTGCACAGGTAAGCGGTTTTCTCGAAGATGTGTAAATCTGTGCTGACTGCCTTTGCAGGTGTACAATTGTGTTCCGGAACTCGCACGACCTTCAGACACACCAGCCCTCGATCTAATTGCTGAACCATCTTCAAGCTACCTCCGCAAAAATTTGGAGGCAACGCGTGACTACTTCAGACATCGGGCCTTCCTTCCCTCCTTTGCCGGCTCACTCCTTTACCTCACCGTCTTGAACCTTTCCGGACAAATGATCACCTACCTCCTCTCTACGGGATACAATCCTGCGCAAATCGGTGTTGTTCGCCTTGTGTCCGTTGCGTTTGAGCTCTCAGCGACTTGGATTGCCCCAAAAGTCATGTCCTCTATCGGGCCCATCCGAGCAGGCATATGGTTTATTAACTGGCAGCTTACCTGCCTCGCGATTGGGGCGTCGATTTTCTGGACGGTTAGGCAACCCAATATATCGGCAGCGGCGCTGGTTATTGGGTCCATCCTAAGCAGGGTTGGATTATGGGGTTTCGACCTTTCTACTCAGATTATTATCCAGGAGGTGTGCTGTCCGCTTTGTCTCACGTTCGGCCCGTATACTGAATGATGGCCCAGGAAGTACAGACTGGCCTACGTGGCTCGTTTTCCTCCGTGGAGGCGTCGTGGCAAAACGTTTTTNGAGCTCTGTGCATACGTTACGACGATTATATTTTCTCGTCCAAATGATTTCAGATGGCCAGTTCTGATCAGCTGCATCTCCGTTTTTCTAGCGAGCGTTCAGTATGCCGTTTTTGTGCGGATGCGAAGGGGGCATCTCCTCCACTTTTCCAAGTGCATAGAGCCCAGGAGAAGGAGGGGCTATGAGGAAGTGATTTAGGGGGCTTCCCAGAATATATTTCTGCGCAGGAAGCAGGCAATCGTTTCCACACAATTATGGGGAGCTAGCTTTTTTACGCGAGGAACGCACTTACATAAAAAGTAACCAGTTTGAAATGAGTTCAGGAGCTTCATTTCTTTCCTTGCCCTTGAAGTACTCTATCGCGGGCTTATCGACACCATATATGAACCATAGCTCCTTAGCGTGCTCCCTAGCCCCTCGATCTTGATTTGGGATCACTGAGAAAGACATACGTACCTCGACATTCTTCGTGAACCACCGTGAAGGGTTCATGGATCCGTTCATGACGTTTCACGACGGTTCACAATGATTCACGATGAATAAAGGCTTGTTCATAGTTGTTCACAGCTGTTCACCATGAAAGAAGGATTTTTTCACGGGAGTTCACAGGGAATCACGGTGATTCACGATGATTCACGATGATTTGTTGTGAATTCCTCTTAGGAGAGTGGAATAGGAGCGAGATGTCATCACAGGTGATATTTGTCCGTGTTATGGCACGCGTCTTGTGGTCATCGTCGGAAGTACCTCTCACCTTGAGCCCGCTGTCAAGGAAGTTGCTCGCACCGACCTCAGTGCACTGTTAGACCGTTCACAGTGACCGCAAAGCATAATCAAGTCGCCTCAGAGATGCCTGAACCCCAGATATGCAAGGTGCCACATCACGTATCTCTCGTGTTCGTGTAATTACTCACCAACGCCCACTCCGCGCCATTTCCACAGGCCACCTACAGCGGGATTCCTGTATATGAGATGTGCGTCGTATATGACGCGGCTTGACACGAAATCTAATTAGACTTGGCCATTTAGGATGTGCAAAGGCGTTGCCGTGATGCGCAGGCGCTCAGATTCATGGCTTAACGCGACGCAGATACTCAAAGTCGCAGGTTTTGACAAACCCCAGCGGACACGCGTTCTTGAACGCGAAGTTCAGAAGGGGGAACACGAAAAAGTTCAAGGAGGATACGGGAAATACCAAGGTGAGGGATCCTTCCCAGCGTCCGGCCTTTCATTTATTCATTGTTTCTCAAGGCACGTGGATTCCGCTCGAGCGAGGCTTAGCACTAGCGAAGCAATACGGCTGCGATCATCTACTGGAACCTATCATTAAATTTCAACCTGGTGCGAAGAGGCCCCCTTTGGCGCCAAAACATCTTGCGGCCCATCCCCCTTCGAAGCCAGCTCGCAAGCCACCTGCTTCTGACGCCGCGACGGCTGTAGCCACTCGATCATCCCGAAGACATGTTCCCGACCCGTTGAATACCGCGATAGATAAGGAACCAATGTCTCCCCAAGGTTCAGCGGACGGCTCTATGACTCCATCTCCAACGGAAGCGTCCTCTAGTTCTCGAACCCCTTCTCCGATACACAGTCCTGCACATTCACATGTCTCACTTCCCGAGGACGATGGCCCCGTCTCTGGACGCAAGACGACCCAGATATCAGCTAATTCGCATGCTGATGAAGATATGTCAGAGGATGAGCTGCCTCATAAAGTCAACGGAACTCAAGATCGTCCGTACGGAGACCAGATATTGGAATACTTTATATCTGATAGCCAAGAAATCCCCCCNGCTTCTCTCCAGGCCTCCCCGCGACCTGAACCCGAATATGGCTATCGACGATGACGGTCACACACCCCTGCACTGGGCTTGCGCAATGGGTCGAATTCGCGTTGTTAAATATCTCTTAACGGCAGGCGCGGATATATTCAAGGTCAACAAATCTGGACAGACCGCCCTCATGCGTAGTGTCATGTTCGCAAACAACTACGATGTTCGCAAATTCCCTGAGCTTTACGAGCTCCTCCATCGCTCCACCCTGAATATCGATAACTTCAATCGCACCGTGTTCCATCACATTGTCGATGTTGCCATGTCGAAGGGGAAAGTCCACGCCGCCCGATATTACATGGAGACTGTTTTAAATCGACTGTCTGAATATCCTAGAGAACTAACCGACATCGTCAATTTCCAGGATGAAGACGGCGAAACTGCTCTGACCCTGGCTGCGAGATGTCGCAGTAAGCGACTCGTCAAACTTTTAATCGATCATGGAGCGGATCCTAAAATTGCGAACAACGATGGGAAGAGTACGGAAGATTATATCCTTGAAGATGAACGATTTCGTTCTTCGCCTGTGCCTCCCTCGCGCACGCAGTCAATGGCGTTTCGCAACGCTCAAGCTACGCAATCTTCCTTCCCAAGTTCTCTTTTCAACGGAGCTCAGCAAAATGGAGCACCCACAATTCACTTTTCTGTATCTGCGCAGAGGGCTAGCACTCGTTGTACCAACGATATGGCCAACATGTTGGATAGCCTCGCGGCGTCATTCGACCAGGAACTTCATGATAAAGAGCGCGACACCGCACAGGCTCAAGCTCTCCTAAGCAACATACAACAAGAAATCTTAGAGAGTCAACGCACAGTCACCAACTTGAAGCTCCAGGCTGACAAGCTACCGTCGGCTAAGCAGAAGCTCGAGAATCTGAAAGGCGAACTGCTCTCCAAGATGGGCAAACGATACCGTCTAGGCTGGGAGAAGTGGTTGAAGGACGAGGAAGCCCGCGAGAAGGCTATTCGAACTGCTGGTAATGGAGAGCTGGTGGTTCCACTTGAGGGCACTGTTCCCATGGCGGCCGATCCCATGCCTACTGACGGGGACGAGATGGACAGTGATAAAACGAGGGGAAAGCGTAAAGCACCCCCCAACGGCCCCGAGGACATTTCCGATCTACTTCAGCTCCACGCCGATATACCGACAGACGAGGAAGGTCTGCGTCAGGCATGTGAAGCGTTGCGGCAGGATATTTCGCAGTATAAGAAACGTCGCGTGGACCTATTCGACCGATTGGCCACCTTCCAGGCTGAAGCCGACACTAGTGCTCGAATGTCCGACTATAGACGTATCATTGGGATTGGTTGCGGAGGGATTCCACCGAGTGAGGTGGATCCTGTCCTTTCTATGCTTTTGGAGGTATGTTTCACTGACATTATGATTGTCTTGAATACTCACTGAGAGTTATCCCAGACTTTGGAAGCTGAGGAGCCGTCCACATCTAGTATTGCGTGGAATACGGGCAGGCCAATCATCGCTTGAGAGGCCTGCCTGATCCGTTTTTGTTTATTTAATTATTTAGTCGTTAGTCTGTGTAAGCTATCGTTCTTGACTCTGTTGTAGCTGTATTTCCCTGTCTGCCATCCAATGAACATTTCTTTCGAGATACCCTCTAATTTACAGTAATGCCTCCTGAGCGTTACACAGACACGTGACCCCGCCGCGTTCCTCCGCCGAATTGTGTTCTCGTCTATTCACCAAACTCAAAACCCCCCAGAATGTCTGTGTTCAGCCGGAGAGAACTCCTCCAGGCAGCGACAACTTCGCCGTGGACGAAAGACTTTAGGCATCTTCGGGGATTTCCTCGTCACTGGCTCAAACGGTCGAACATCCGAGGCGACCCCGTCCTCAAGTCTGTCCGTCCCGCTGACCGGATTAAATACTGGAATATCGTACCAGGAGACCAGATTCGCATTCTTGGTGACAAAAGTGGAGTTTTACGCGAGGTTCTCAGTATAAATCGTATCAGCAACAGGGTTTTCGTTCGTGGCGCGCCGAACGTGAGTATTCGTTTCTATGGTATAGCTTGTGCTGAACAAACCACTTGTAGGCTGGAGAGGAAGTCAAGCCGGGGAAGGTTCCACAGAGTAGAAACTTCCATTATTCGCGATGCCAGCTTTTCGTTGGGAACTATGAATTTCCGCCCGAAAAAGGCTCTACGGAGGCTCGCGTGCTGCCGTTCGTCACCGTTGTCTCCCTCCGGCTCGTATATTATCTCACCTCCGCTTCTGTTTTTTGTCGGCAGTGTCTACGCAAAACGAATAGGGACCTCCAAGCCATATTGGAACCGTCGATGTCATCGTTACGAATGGGAACGCTTCGCGACACATATGGTCCCCAAAGTTCCTTACCTGAATACTGAGACTGTAGGGATACCATGGCCTCGACCAGACAAACCCACCCTCGCCGAACGTATGTTTCACCCTTGTTCCTAGTCTTTGCACCTGCTGAGGGATTTATTAGCTGGACCCTACGACACGGAGAAGGACGTTGTGTCGAAGGTCACATACACCCCGCCGCAGTTCTCTTCTTCGCTGCGAGGACCTCTGCCCAGACCTCCCCCTGAGCAGCAATTTGTCAGAGCTGTCACTCTCTCCACCAGCGACACGCTTGCCTTTGGGTCCAAACCCGTCGAAGTGTTCCTGTCGAAGGAATTGTCCAACCCTCATTCACGCGCAAAGAAGCAGGCGAGATGGCAGGCTTATCAGCGGTATTCCCAAACTTTGCTGCAGGATTATCTCGCTGCGGAGCTCCGCAATCTGAACGGCCGAACTGCCCGAGAGGCTAAGGCCGAGGCTGCGTGGAAGTGGCGGGCCAAGCTTGACGAATTGAAGAAGGAAAAGAGGAAGCAGAGGTGGAAGCACAAGGCCAGCGTTGCGAAGGTGGAGAGGAAGAACGCGAGGAAGGCCAGGAAGGAGGTGAAACAGAGACAGAGACTCACTGCGTTGGTGCTGGAGAATGCGCCGAACCAGGTTATCCCAAAAGACATAGAGGCATAATCGTAGCATTCGTATCCGTATCCTCTGTATCGCTTTATAGAGTGGGCGCTTAATACCTTATTTAGTGCTTGTGACACGATCACAACTCAACTCCCGCCTTTTGTGGCATGCACCGAAGCTGAGGCTTCCTCCCCTTCTTCGGTATCAACCATGCCATCCCTTGCCTCGCCCGAAGCCCTCTACCATCCAATACCGCAGGCTCCAGTCGCCTCGCATCCAGTCACAACCCCTCCCGACGTTGAGATAGACGACGTCCTCGAGCTTCAGGAAGATGACAGTCTTCCCCCTCCGGCAGATCACCGCGCAGAGTCGCGAATACGTTGGATACACTTCGTGCTCGGTGCTGTGATACTTCTACCCTGGAACGGTGCGTATGCCATCTTTCAATGTCGTGGCCAAATAAGCTCAAGGTTGTCAGTGATGATCACCGCGACGCCGTATTTCTTGTCGAGGTTGGCTGGATCACGGTACAGGGGTACCTTCAGCTCATACCTCTCGGTGTCATGTACGGCTTCGAATTTCATCTTTCTGGCACATGCAACGATTACATCCAAGAAGGTTATTCCGTTCAATGTGACCAATCATTTCACGTGTAACCAGTTTGCTAGGCTATCGCGTCGACTCGAATTCGCCAGTCAGCCGTCTGGCTAGTGGTCATGACGCTGCTGCTGACAATCAGCACTTTCTTCACTTTCTCCCCCGGAATATTCTTTGCTTCCGTGTTGCTCAATGGGATCATCCAATCCGCCGCTGGATCGTATCTCCAGACTGCGACGATTCAGGTCGCGGCTCTGTTTGGACCCTCGACTGTGCAAGCCATGTTCACGGGGCAAGGTGCAGTGGCCGTAGTAGTAAGCGGTGTACAGGTCGCCAGTGCCATCGTATCAACCTGGGGAGCCACACAAGAAGCGATTGCGACATATACCCTCGGTGATGGTTCCGCAGAGGAACGTTCCGCGTTCATCTTCTTTACGCTGTCCACCCTTTTCCTCATATTCAGTATTGCGGCCCACGCGTATCTCATATCGATGCCAGCGTACAAGGTAATCGCTGCGCCGTTAGAACACAAGGCAGTCACTGGCGTCACCTCCGAAGAAATCCAAGGTCTCGTATCTTCCGGACGACACGACCATCACGAGGAGAAGCAGCGGTTCTTCAAAGTGGCAAAATTGAACACGATTTACCAGATCGCGGTCGCCTACGTTTTCATTGTCACCCTGGTTCGTTCCTGAGTTTCTTCGAAAGTTCTATCCACTTACACACCTCTGTAGGCTGTCTTCCCGCCTATCACCGCGCAAATACAGACTACGAACCCCACTGTGCACCCCCTGCTTTTTAGCTCCGTGCATTTCCTCATGTTCAACACTGGCGACTTCCTCGGCCGATACATTTGTTCCTTCCGTCGCTTGCTTATCTGGAACGAGAAACGGCTTCTCCTCCTTTCATTGGCCCGCTCTGCTTTCATTCCATTATTCCTGATGTGCAACATACAATCCTCATCAACTAGAACACCCTCAACCCCAGTCATCAATTCCGACATCTTATTTATGCTCCTCCTCCTTGCATTTGGCACTTCGAACGGTTATTTATCCAGTCTATGTATGATGGCTGCTCCTTCTCTCGAACATAACCCTAGACTTCAAGGTCGTAGAGAATATGTCGACATTGCGGCCACCGTTGGAACATTCTGTTTGGTTGGCGGACTTGCCATGGGTAGTATCGCCAGTTTCGCGGTTAGAGCTACAGTGTGTAAATGTAACCCTTTCATTTCGTAGAAGGCCATCATCGTAGTGTATTCCATCATATTAGTATCATCTCTCCCATGCAATTTATACCTATACATCGGCTACCTATCGTCTAAAGATACATCTTGAGACTATTGTTCGCAGTTTATGGGGGTACAATTCTTGAAAGCAATCAAGGTAATAAACATAAATAGTACACCGCACCCATACGCAAAACATGAACCATATCGAATGGAATAGAAATCATCATCATCATGAACACCAAGACGTGGTCACAGACCACCGGGACATCGTGAAAGTCGTCAATTGCTAAGCCCTCAATGAGCTGACAGCATCGGCTGCCAAGTTCCGAAGGAAATTTCTTCCAGATGATGTAGTTGAACACGATCCCAGGCAACGGGGATTATATTAGCCTAAAAGGGTGGTGGGCTGTTCGTGATTGCGGAAAACGTGACAAGAAACGTGCAACAAACCTGAAGATAATGGACGCATGCCCTTGACACTCGTCGTGCAAGTGTAGACAGGCTTACGCGGCCATCATATTTGTCCAGTGGGATCTCGTATGTCATCGAGTTATAGCCAGTCCACTATGATGGAAAGGAGCATGGTTAGGGCAAGGGATGGACGAATGCCAGACCAATGAAAGAACACGTACTTTGATCTTCAACAAAATTCTTCCGCGGTGGTCGGGATGGAAATCATGGAAGGAGTAAGCATCGTTGTTGGATAGGCGTTGGTGTGACTGGGCCTCAGCCAAGTTGATCCCAGCGGTAAATGCACCTTTACGCTTGAATTTGATGTGAGGGGAGTTAGGACGGTAACCCTGAACCTCAAACGGCTGCGCGCGAGGATAGGATACAGAGGAGTAGCGGCGGCTGCGGCGACTGCTGACGCTCATACTAGGATGCATCATTGGTGCTGCCGACATCGCCCTTTCATCGTAGTATCCGTCACGATAAGCACCATCGTCGTACGCTGTGGCAGTCAATGAATGGGAGGACTAACAAATTGATTTTCTCGTGTGACGTACCGTGCATTGGCACTCCATGCCCTCCAGAGGGCGCATAGATGGGATATTGTTGAGGGGGGTACTGTGTTTAAATAGTGAGTTAGTTCCCTTCAATTGGTACTGGACACTCACATCTGCGCCCATCATCATCGAGTCGCCACCGCCACCGTATACGCCTGGATCACTGTAAGGGTACGGCGTTGGCGCGTAGGACATGGATCCGCGACGGGAAATTTGTCTTCCCATATCGTATGCCGAATACGCCATCTGAGCTGTAAGGAAGAGAAGTAGGGAGCAGGAAAGCGAAGAAGGTTGTTCTTTGAGTTATTGGAGTTCTTTGAGTGGATTTGAGTTAATTGGCGTCCGGATGATATCCACCGTATATATAGTGGTTTAGTCGAGTGGCGACAATGAGGCCGGRGTGTCTCGNTTNTCTCCACGRACGCCTCGAGGTTGCTTCGAGGTCTATGATGTGACTTTTGAGATCGAACTCATTCCCATGCTTGTTAGGGGGCGTTTCGGCACGTAAGAGCTATTCAAGTCTCCCCGGTCCTTCACGCATGATCTGGGGTTCGAAGCAGGACAAAGCAGCTGAGTGACGGCCCCAGGCCCGCGGCAGCTGAGCTTTCAACTGGGATCCTATCGATATAAGGACATCATGTCCCAAAGATATTGCGAAGATCTATAGAAAAGAGTTTCAATTCAGCCTATTCGCAACGCGAAAGTGACCATGGACTTTACAAGGAACATTCACGATTGTGGTTGGTAGTTGTAGAGTTTGGACGCTCGTAGGCGCCCGTGAAGTTAGTTGGAACAAACTTTGTTGCAACTTGGTCGTAACTTGCTCTGTGCTCAGTCGCCTCGCCTCTTTCGTCTCCATTTCTGTGTAGCTTGAGTGGACGCTTCTGTAATGGCCGAGCGATCTCGTTCTTTGTCCTTAAGCTTCCTTTCGTATGGACCCGAAGAGTCACGAACAGCTCGGACGGGACCTGTTCAACGTTGACCAACAATGTGTGCTAGGCATTGCCGTCGTCAGCGAATCTATGCTACGGAGCATCCAAGGGCTCCAGGGACTTACGCTATTGGAAGTATTCCAGACATGGTGACGACTTGCCTCGTCCTTTATATGCAGCATCCTCGCCTTCAAATCGTGGACAAAATACGGATTTGCGCTCTTCAAAGTACGGTCCGCTTAGTACCAGACACATCGCGACACTCGGCTGCGCCTACTCACCATTCTGAAACGGGGAGCAGCGGTTCACGCTTCCCCTGTACACGTTATTTTATCTTCATCACTGCGGACGTACTTGAATTTGCTTCCTCAATCACCTATACTAGTATTGCATACTTTCTCGCAGTCAACCTAGGATTCCTACTCTCAAGCGGGATTTGCTCCTGCTCCACCTGCTTTCAAGTGTATGGTCTCGTTCGGACGACCAATGGCACATTACGGCTTTCTCCATGGGCGCAGCCTCAGTCCAGTCGGTTAGTCGCTGTAAGGTTGTGCCTCCAGCAGCATACCCTCAACCTGAAGGAATTTTCTCGATTCTACCAGGTTCTCTTGTGTATGCCTGAAACGATCGCTCACTAGCCCTTACCCTCCTGCACCATTATACAGGTTGCGTCTGGGTCTGCTGGCACGGCTAGGAGTACGCAGTAATGACATGGCCCCATTTCACATCGTGTCTCAAGATAGGATCTTTCCTCGTCTTTCGGCTCCTCGTACATTATGGTCTCATCCCCACAGGTAACTGATACGGGCTTCGTCAAGCAACCACTCACGAATGCATCATCCACACAAAGCGAAAACGCCGATTAGGTTGGCGCTCCGTCACCTGGCTCCCTTGATTCGCAAGTCATGTGTTGAACGTCCTCCAAGAGGTCTATAAGGAATTCCCGAAGAGGCCGAACGGTGGTTTTCTCCCAATCTAGTGGACTTGCCTTTCACCACGCACCACCTACATAGCGTAAGAACTCAGTGTCTCCACAGCCACACCGTTTCTGATGCGTTCCATGACAGGGTGGCGACAATTAATTCCTATGGCGAGTCCTCGATGCTCATATATGATTGGTCATTGCAAAGCCATGGGCCGCAGCATTGGAACCACGCCCAAACAGGACTACATGCTTCTCGTTTAACCTTTTGGGTCTTGCGTGGGGGAGCATTGACGGTTGTACTCGGGCTACAAATTCGTCGCCAGTATATATTCGAATCATCAAAAGATTGATCTCGAGTGCTATTCGTAGTGCGTCCCCATTGCGACCCTCCCTTTTCGAGCCAACGCGTCAGCTGAAACCCAAGATGCCGACATGGGCGGAGGACACAATTATGACATGCCGATACGACTCGCAATATGTTCGCTGCGCCGTATCTTCTAGACACGTTCGTTAGGGCTACCTCGGAAGAGAAATAACCAGACTCTCAAGACATTGGTGTCAGACTGCCAGTGAACCAAGTGGTAACTTAGTGCTCTTATCTGATCATGTCATTTTCCTTGACGACCGTTTTACAGATCCTAGAGAAGGACATAAGAAACGTATTCATCCTTATACTTGGACGTGCTAAGTTTGGTTCGACTGGATGATCGGGTATCACCGCTTGAAATCTTTCCGTCAGGTGAGACCTAGGTTTTAAAACGTGGCCCCCAGGATCACCATTGACAAATGATCATATCTTAAAGCGGTTGAGCGATGATTACAGATCCCAATAAGCCTTTGTCCCACTGGAGCACTGGAGGCTACGGAATATGGATCAAACTTTCTCTGGGCCACGTAACGCGATAGGCACGCAGCCAACCTAAACATGACAATTTCGCTGATGATCTCTGCTTCGCTCGTTCCCATGGGACACCGACTTGCGTTGAATATATAAAGGGCTTCTCAAGGAGGTCCGAATCGGCAGCTCAGCTAGAAGATTAGACATGTCTTCTCCCACTCTTACCAAAGACTTCTCTGGCGATATCGTCACCCCCGATCATCCTGAATATACCAAAGCAATCGCGCGTTGGGCTATCAATGCAGAACGCAAAGCAAGAATCGTCGCTTTCGTGAAGGACACCAAAGACATCGCAACTGCGATCAAATATGCTCGAGATAACGGACTTTCACTCGCCATTCGTGGTGGTGGTCATAGTTCCTTTGGAGGTACGCAGTCTCGGGAATGATGTATCGTTTTGGTTGTGCTTACCGCGCTTTTACAGCGTCATCGGCTGAGGATGGCCTCGTCATCGACTTGTCTCGCTACTTCAATACGACGCGCGTTGATCCTGAGAACAAACTTGCTTATGTCGGTGGTGGAGCCGTATGGGCTACCGTTGATAAGGCTGCCATCGAACATGGTCTTGCCACCGTTGGTGGATCGGTCAACCATGTACGTATTCCTGAATATAGCGTTTTGCGTCGACTTGGATTGACGAGCGTTAATTTATTGATTTAGACTGGTGTTGCTGGGTAGGCGTAGTATTGACTTGCTTGCGCAGTGTTGATCAGCTTCTTTCGCGATAGTCTCCTTCTCGGTGGAGGATATGGATGGCTTTCTGGGTTGCATGGGATGACCATCGATAACCTCGTCCAGGTATATTATTAGTCATTGCGCTTCTTCTCGCACGGGGATTACTTACCCGGGCCTGTCTTTCCTACTAGGCGACCATTGTGACAGCGAAGGGCGAAACGGTCATTGCAAGCGAGACTGAGAACTCCGATCTACTCTGGGGTCTCAGAGGTGGTGGCTGCAACTT
>JAPEVF010000941.1:0-17226 GCA_029747585.1 Pleurotus djamor | reverse complement strand
ACCCAACGTCGCACCCGCACCCGCACCCCCACCAGCTCCGGCTCAAAACACCCACTCATCCTGGAGATCCCTAAGCACTGGGAGGTGGCTTCAATAACGGCACTGTCGGTTGATGAAGACTGATTGGATGTTCACGTTCAACGTTCATGGGCTAGAAGAAGGATTGACGCTGAAACTTGGACAAGTCGAACAGCAGAAGCTCCCAACCTTCCAGCTCAGAACCTTGTGTTCGTCATCCATCCCATCATCCTTTTCGGCGTATGCTATCCGCTCGCGCGTTAAGCCATTGCACTCGTCGTCGAACACATCCCTTGCTACCTTCCCATATCAATTACTTTTCTGACTGTAACATACGGAACCGGACGTTCGCGGCTACACACGCTGTAGGCGGTCACATAAATCATACTGCTCTTCTTTACGATGAACCGGTATGTCCTCTTTGTTCCCACCTGTCTTTGGATCCTTCACTGATCCACCGCTACCAATATAGCTCCCGATCTCTCCCCTCATGTTGCCCCCGTTCTTGCCATGAAGCTTACCCAACGCCTTGAACCAGGAACCATGGGTATCGGCGCTAGAGCATGCTGCATGCCTGGTGTTCCCAGGGATGGGAGAGGATTAGTATGGAGGCTGTTTGGAGATTGGATCCGGGGGCCGACGAAGAAGATGGATGGGTGGGAGGGACGTGAGCTGAGCTGAGCTGAGGACGATGGACGATGGACGATGAACACGACGATGAACACGACGATGAATGCGATTGATTGGATGTTGGAGGATGAAACGAGGGGGAGGACGGTGGAGACGATGAACCTGGTCGATTGAGAAGACACATGCAGCAGCTATCCCAGAGCAAACACAGTGGATCCCATTCCCAGTCACCTTACCACCTCCCACTAAACGTCGCTCGCCCGCTCAACGACCATCTCGACCGTGCACATTGCCGTTAGTAATAGAAACGGACTCCCCGCAGTCGCTCTCTGCAAAGGGGATGAAGATTTCGGGCAGTCTTTAGTCCCCTGTTACAAGTCGGAAGCATCGAGATTCATCAGAAGGCGGATCTAAATTCATGGTCGAGAGGACTACAGACACCCTCACCAATACCGCGGAGTGAGTTCTACTGTATATACACAAGAAATATTCGATGTACGTTTAAGCGTAACAAAGAAGAATGTGGTCACAAAGATATGTTGCGAGGAAAAAGCGCTCGCATCGGGTACATTCTTCAACCACACCTTCCCACGCCCAACTTGCTATCCCCTCGCCACGTTTCAATTGTTCAAGACACTCAAGCTCCTGCACCGTCACATCTCTCCGCACGCCTTGCGACGGCCCAGCAACTGGTTGGATTTCTGAGTGGACACGACCACCTATTGGAGTGGGTGACTCTGGCTCGCGGGAAGGGAACGTTGCGTAGGAGGTTTTGTCGGGGGAGTAGAATTCGCGGCCGGTCACTGGAGGGAGGACGAGAGGGCCAAATATGGTCAATTTCCCTGGTATGCTTTGTAAATTCAAGGTCGATATGTTTAATAAAAGGGTTCACTCACCAACTGTCTTCATCTGACGCCCTGGGAGGTCTGGGCGACGAGGGTAAGGCGGCTGGAACCCCATGGGTGGCGTGTTGAGCATGGGCCCTGCAAGTTGCTTCCCTTCAGAGCCCACATAACCCGGGAAGTACACGATTCCCTCCGCAAGCATGGGGTGCGATTTTTTNGAACGCCTTGGCTAACGCGTTTGCGTTGTAGGTCCTAGCACCTTGTCGACTCCCTAGATCAACAGACAATGAGCCAGAATGCCAGGTACACAATTACAACGTGGCTTACCATTTGTCGGAATGAGGGAATATCTAGATTCCAAGGTAGCGGTCTCTCGTTTTTCTGAAATATTCACTGATGACATGAATAACCAAGTTAGGTATACTGGCCTCGACCATCACGTTCGCAAACGACTCACTAAAAAACCCGCAGCGGCTCGGGTTGAAGTAACAGAATGCATAGGTTTCTCCAGTAGTCTCGCCATCGACGATCCGGCAGGAGGTGGGCTCGCCCGAGACAACAGCGCAGAAGCAAACCCAGAGTTTCTGACGACGACGAAGATAATCCCGTATGCCATCCGGCACGATACGTTCGCCTTCTTTGGTTATGGGGCTACAAAGTGAAACGTGAGTCACAAACATGTTAATAGATGTGATATGGTTACGAACTAAGCAATTTGACAGATTCTTTCGAGCTCAGGGCTCCAGACTGCAATTTCGTTGCTGTCTGCCTGTGCGTAGATGAAGGAGTGGAAGATTTCGTCGACAGCGGCTGGGGTACCAGGCATGGGCATGTTGGGCAGGAGTTGAACTCTGACTTTACGACACCAAGGCTGTCGTATTTATTGTAGCGATGTGATTTGTATTAACTGTGTAATGACTACACCCAGTGGCGGATAACAGTCGGAAATACGGGAAAAANCTAATGAAAAAAAATAATAACGGGACGTCGGGAAGTACAGTGAGGGAGGCTCGAAGTCCAAGGACAGCGGTAGTCAAGGTGAAATACGGATGCAAACGATGCCAACCGTGTTCACCGCGGCATGGTAGAGAAAAGGATGATGCATGATGGCCTATTGAAATTGCTACTTGCGAGGACTTATGAGTTTGCGACTGCCTGCGGTTACGAAAATATACACACCAGATGCCCGCGCCAGCCCTCTCTGAAGCCCAACGAAAAGCCCTGGATGACGCGCAGAAGATTCTCGAGACCGTTGGACTGTCAGCGACTGGACTCCAAGTGCTGGACACTGCTACTGAACGGTCTCAGCCTCGGTTGGATATGAGTTCTGACGGCAACGGAATCAACCTACCTCAAGAACATGTCTCTCTTATGCCCCAGTTGGGATACCAGGCTCCTATGGCTAGACTCTTCTCTCCTGCTGAAAAACAGGACAAAAAGCATCATGTTAACCGACAAACAAAAGTTACTCACATTGTTGATCATCCACTGGAAGCGGTCGTTGAATATCCCCAGACAGCTGGGAACAGCACCGACGCCATTGCTCACAGATATTCCGTAGATGGGAAACCATTTGTCCATCCGAAGGGAAATATCCAATACTCACTAGGCGACTCGCACGGGGGTCACGACAATGTAGGCTGCGGACTCTTGTTGGATGGAACGGGAAAGCCGTTCAAGTGCCGCCAGCTGAAAACATCATGTAGGTTCCACTGAGTGAGTACGCCGGCTTGCAGAGCTGACCCGCTTACTCACAGGTCGAGGCCTGAAGTACTGTGAATTTTCAAATGGCGAAGCTGAGGGTAACACGGGATATGTGATGATGAGGCCGGAGATTTTATCACAGAGAGCCGAGAGCTCTATCAATTGTGGGGCTGAAGAGGTAGTATTCATGAGGACGCTTGGACTCTATTGTGCGCTGAAGGAGAGAGGCTGTGATGTCGGGGAGGTAAGTTGTAAAGAAGCGCTTCAATTTCGGCGCTCACCATTATCATGTTTGTTTAGAATTCCCAGACCAGTCGACCAGGCGGCGGACTTGAGCATGGATCTCGTAGCCCGAGAAAGCGGCCTGCTCCCTGCGCGGGTGAATTCAAGCTGAGGGTGGGGAAGCAAGGTCAACGATTCCTCGAGTAAGTCTAAATTGAGTTATGTCCGTTTCTCCAATCAATGACGTCCTTATGTTTTTCCAAGATGCGAACATCGATCCTCTAAAAACCTTGACCACCTCTACATCTCTGACCTCAACGACTACGATTTGGGATATCTCGAAGCCCTCTTGACTTCGAACAACGCCGTCATATCAAATTACGAGATCACCGCTCAGGCAAAGGGTTATGGACCCCTTGTCAGCTGCACCTTCACCGCGTCGCGAAGTGAACAAAAGGAACTGTGCCGTAAGTCCTCCTTATAATATCTGGGCGATAAGACCCTCTACTAACCCTCTTCTTAGCACATTGGCATCGTGACTCTCGTGGCCGGCTCAAGCGTGGCTTGCTGAAGCCGCAGACAAAGAAATGCCCTTCGACCTTCGATATTTACACACCATATGACCTTCAAGCATGTCCATTCGTCGTCATTATATGCCGTCATCCCCACACTCACCCCCCGCCCCGTCCAACCAAGACACCTGACACCATTATGGGCGTATTTCACGCTCTCTTGATGACCCTTGATTGGAAATTGGCAGATACAAGCCCACGAAAACTTGCCCTTGATTCGGCTTTCATGCAATCATTCCGCAAGTATCTATCCTGGACAAAGAAACTCGATCCGCCCCTTTCACAGCTACATCCATCCCTTGGCAACTTCGACCATGTCCGTCGATGCATTGGGATCCTCCGCAGTGAGTTCTTTCCCAAAGGAACAGGTCTTGAAGGTGAGCGCACCGTTGTATTTACAACTTCCCCGTTTATCATGTCTCTCCCACAGGTGCGAAGCTGCTTCTCGAGGGCCAGCGAGCAGCGCCGCCTGAAGAACGCTATCTACGCGCTGTCGAGGTCCATACTCTAAGTGATTCAACTCAATTTACTCTCATCATCTGTATGACTCCATCCATGTCCCGGCAACTCCTCAATTCTCAACGAGTGACCATCGATACCTCGTTCAAGCGCATCCATGACTACCAAGAGTTCGAAATCGAGACATGGGATGATGCCAACCTCCGCTGTAAGTTGTTTACGACCACCATCCCATATTTAGTAAGGATTTGTCTCATGTTTGCTTAGCCGTTGTTTCCTCTCGCGCGTTTACCACTTCCCAATCGGGTGAAGCACACTTTATTCTATTTCGTCGGATCTTTGAGATTGCTCAGAGTGATACTGGAAGGGGACCATGCTTTCGGCACATACATGGAAGTGGATTTGATGTTTGGGTAGCGGACGCGCACAGAGGCCAGGCATTGGGTAAGCACCCTTTTTTATCTTCGAGACGTGCAGTTCCTCACTTCAATGATACTAGGCCTTGGCATGTTTTGCCGAAGTCTATGCCAAGGCCTCACATCCCCCTGTCATCACGAACCTCACCGTCAACTACGAGACTTGGACGCGTACGACCACCTCAAGCGTTTCTACCGTATCTGTGTCGTTCATTTCAAGCGCAACATACATGAACTCCGGACTGTGACGACAAGCGAAGTTCGTGCCGCAATGTCAAGCTTGGCATCAGCAACACCACTCCCTAACTACAAGGAGACACTTTCTACCATCCAACGCGGAGGGAAGAAGGCTCTCGGTACGTCGCTCTTGTCGTCCCCTTATTCTTGCGTACTGATCAATGTGTTAGCTTGGCTCAAAGACAAAGAGAGTTCAAAGTTTGTTTTGCCCGCGCTTTACCGCCCCCTCAGCTTTATCCCTCTTGAGATATGGAAATCAGCGCCGTCGTCTACAAATGGAAATGAACAGGCCCATCGAAACATCAACCGTGATGGTGTTGATATGACACTACTTGCTGGCATCATGCGGGGCATGCAGTATGATGCTCGGACAGCAGCCACATTGGAACTATATTCGGGGCTCGGGATCCATCCACGAGACCAACTACCAACACCGTATCGACGTGCAGCAGCGTCGCTTTATCGCAAAGGTGTGCCCCAACTTATGTCTGCGAAGTTCCATCTTTTCTCACACATGCCTTAGTCATTGTCCAGAGGCGAGCCGTCCAGTCGAGAGGTGAAAACGAGACTACACATGTTTAAGTTTTAGATATACAACTTGTAGTTACAAAAAANCATTCAACAACATATAAACTTTCCGAACATAGAATATATTCAACATACTGTTTTGGCATGCGGCGTAACGCATCAGCGGCGGGAACGGGACATTAATTGCCTTCGAGGTCCCGGGGGTCCTCGTCCTTGCCTTGATGACGGGAGGAAGCGGGAAGTCTATCTGTTGTCCATGGGCTCCGGAGTTGTAACAGGGGACTATGAACTCGATTTCGGGGGTATTAGCCGGACCGTTGATCCAGAAAGCCTAAACGCCTGTGCCACGTGGGAGGACGCGCGTACACTTTGCTTCCCACCCGCCAACTTTTCCAGTATCCAACATCTCTATCTCCTCGCTTTCTACTTGGCCTATGGGCTCGCTATTTGAACCGACGGGTTGACCTATCGATCGACACACGCATTAGCTCGCTTTTCGCCGTCGCAGAGCCCCAATGGAAGCACCATCCCCTCCCAGCTCACGAATTGGGAGCAAACCTTCCAGGTCATCTGCCCCCGTCTTTCCACTTTGCCCTGGAGTCATCACGACTGGCTTCCTAGTACCGATGGCATTACTTACTTTTCCTTCTTGCCTCTGCCCGGGACCCTCCAATGTCAATGCCAATGACTCTCCGTCCCAGTCAAGACCGACCCAGATTTGTTGACTTTCCGTCAGCTCAACAAAGCTCTCTACGCCGATACCTATAGGTACGTCTTCTTCTTTGCTTTGCCTTCGAGCCCTCTCCAATGGATTTCCTAACCCTTTTCCCTTCGTTTTTAGCGTCAGGACGACTTCTTCGCAGCCGGAAGCTTTGGGACAAGAAGGCGGCGATAACAATACGACGTGGGCGCGTTTCAGCATCTACTGACTCGACGGAGATGGTTCAGAGCGAAACGCGAGCAAAGCAAGGAAGGGCTGTGATCGATGTCGATGAAGGATCAATGAGGACGCTGTTGGGTAGCGTCATGCTCGGCGAATGTCATGATCATCCAACCAAATGGCCCCCCTCGACATTTTTGACAGTCATCGATCTCGCCAACATGATCAAGCAGCTTCTGCTTCCCTTCAAGGTCACGCCTATCCCAGCCACCCCGTATTCCAGGTTACAACGCCTCGACTTCTCCCTTCTCCCTTCTCCCTCCTCCGACACTAAGTCGTCATCATGATTGATATCTCGTCTCCTTTGGCAATAATATCACCTCGCTCAATTCTCGACAGTATGAGCGAGGCTGAGCAGTGAGCACGCCGCCGTCTCCACGCCGCTCTATCTCCGCACGGCCAGCTCGAAGCTGCAGGTCTCAAATTCCAGCCATCGCATCATCTCACCGAATCGCACTGCACCCCCACAAGGTGCCTGCAACCGTCTGGAGTCGTACACACCCAGAGCTCGCGCTTCCGGGGACGATGCTAGGTGGACGCCATCGGACGTGGCTGGACGCCCCACAGGACGGAGAGATAGTTGAAAGAAGTCGTTCGAGGCTAAGGATGGCGTAGAGGACGAACTTAGTCAGAACACCTTCGACGTCGTGTTCTTACTCTCAGGCTTGAGCAACGCCCATCCCTCTCTCACGCTCATCAAACCCCCTTCTATATCATCTCTGCAATGATTTCAAAGGGTACGTGTTCTACATTCAGTCGTTGCCATTGCTCATACCGATCTACTCTTCACAGCAATAGGATACAGCCCGAGCTTGAAGTCATGGTGCTTGAGCTTGAGTGCTCGCGTATTCGTACTCCTTGGTGTACTGTCATAGAGGGGTTGGGAAGGCGGGAAGGTTGATGAAGACGACGATGAAGACGACCACGAAGACGGGGCGAATGGAGGAATTGGGTGCCGGGTGGGATGCAGACAGGAGGACACAGTGATTGACACCCGAATTGGAGTTGATTCAGCGCGAATCCCCTCTTCGCGAAGCCTGCTCCTCCGTGACCGTCGTCTCTCTTTGATCTCATCGTTGCCATCACCGTCTACGCGCAGGCCATCTCCCCAACCGACCGCGGCACCTCAGTTTCTCGGTTCAGTCGCGCCTGGAGTCCCTCCTCTTTTCCCTTCCTTCAACCTTGTGTCGACCTGGGCTACTCTGGCATGAGCCGAGCTCGTCGCTGCCGCGCTCCGCCACTCCACACCCACGCTTCAAACTTGAAGCTTCTCTCCTCAATCGTTTTGCGTTTCCCCTACCACATGCGCCTCTCACCCTATCATACACACTCACGGCACACCCCGAGCTTTTGAGAACGGCAACGATTGCGCGGAGTACCTAGCAATCGCGTCCTCTACCCCTCCTCCCCGTGGTAGGACGGATCGCCGCTTGGGGCAGGGACGATGTGGTAGTTGATGAACGTTGAGCTGAGGTTGATGAACGTTTTCACACGTATAGAGTATACACATTACTCAATGACCAACTATCTTACCTGTGTCTGAGCCTCGTCGCTGTTACTTACTATTCACGTTATCATCGCCCTGACGAGATAAATGTATACGCTGTACTTCCCGAAGTCAAAGTAATCAGTCATATACGTACTCTAGATTAAGATTTGGGTATACTCTAGGGTAGAGTATGTACACGAGCATAAACGAAGGCCACCGAGACGTCCACATCCTACTCGATGAGCATCTGTTGGCCCATGCTCACTGCAGACCTTTCGTACAGCATGAGCGCAATTAAAGCCCCACCAGCTCCCGCAAGGGCGGGTGGAATGGATCCCGACATCTCTTGGAGTATGGATAATAACTTCCTCAAAACTTCGGTTCTAAAGGAAGGTTCGATCGTCGGCTGTCTCCAAAAAACCGGATTCAGGACCGAGGCGTAGAGAACGGAAAACGGAGCCGATGGTAGTTTGACTATTGTTGTCTGGATAACTTGACGTTGGACTGAAGGTGAAAATTAGCACGAAAGCGTAGGGAAGTATGAGATGAGTAGCATACTATGTTGATCTCCGGCGACCTGGTTGATTTCTGAAGACGTGATAGTGACGCCTTGTGCGGAGTTCATTAACTCAAAGGAAGGATTGCCTGTCCTACCCTCGGGGCGTCTGGGCTCAGTTATGGGCTCAGGTGCTGGCTCTGACTCTTTGGGGTCGGATGTGTGCTGGGGTGGAGTCTCAGGTGTAGCTTGATCTGATATCGTTTAGAGTATTCACATCAGGCGATGAACTGAGTCCTCACCACTTTCCGGAACAGGTGTCGGCAGTGTCGGCGTGTTGTCATCAATATATGCAGTAGGAGCATCCGGTGGTGCTACAGCCTCTGCTGGACTTGGGATACTCCATTTGCTGGTAGGTTCGAAATGGGCATTGTGCGTCTCCAGTTTGCGGCCTGTCAAAGAAGCCATTTTCTTTGCGCACAGAGTGATTCCTTGGAACAACATCTGCCAGTCCAGGAGCCGCCGATCTCGGGAGTTAAGATCATACAATGCATCCAACAAGCGGCTGATCACCGATGTTGAAGCCGATTGCTCCCATCTTTCCGTAGCTCGAGAAGCTGTTTCCCAAATGAGCTCGGTTTGCTTATTTGAAGGGGAGGAAGGAAATGGATTGTACGTCTCTAGAACCTTTAATGTAGACTCCAATATCTGGAGACACTGGTGTAGGGGATACTTTTTACTCAGCTCCGCCCGATAGTCGCTGCGTGAATATAAACTTGGCATTGTGCAATCCTGTGGAAATTGAAGCGAAAAGATGCCCGCAGGTACCTTATGGTTGTGACCTCCGTCCCACTGTTGCTCCGTGAAGACAACCATCACAAGTGCCTCATGGCAGCTGCGAAGGAGCCGTCGCTTCAAAGGGACCTCTACCTGCACCTCAGCGACCCGATGGTTGAAGTATTGGAGCAATCGCCTCACGGCTACGTTCAATTCAGGTACCTCATCATCGTAGCGTTCGAGCCATTGCTTCTTGTGCACCTCCGCCACATGTACCTCGACCGCAGGTACTGCCTCTCTGCTTGAAATCGATTCCCTTGACTGCATATTTGTGAGTTCATCATCGAACCGACGTTGCATATGGTGAACACGACGGGATGCCAAGTAGAATCTTCCCATAATATCGTAATCACAGACGTCGTGCAAAAATTTGTTTGCTTCGCAGAGTTCGATGAGTGACTCGTTGAACCTCTGGAGGACTTTGGGATCAGATCCAGTGGGTTTCATGAACTGGACAGCTCCAAGAGCCTTGCGAAAAAGCTCTAAGACTTTCATGAGCAAGCGCACGATGGGAGAATGGTTTTTGTCTGAGTATCGCGAGGGGAGAGGACAAATGGCGTCGCGGATCAGCCTGCATATTTCGGAAGGTGCCGAACTTGTGATCCAAACTTGGACGTAGGCTGTGTGAAAGGTGGATTCGCGTGAATGACTAGACGACCGGGCTGCATTCTCCGCCATGCTTGATATTTTGGCGATCATCACCTCGACCTTGACAAGGACTTCGCTCAAATGTAGGGTCACTTTGGCAAGACGGAGTGACTGATGAGTGAGCAAGTCGGAGGGCGCTGGCAGCGGATTGTAGAACGCATCATCTTCGCGTGGCCGGGCACGAGGAGGCCATGGGCGGGAGCGACGATTGAGACGCAAAGAGTACAGCATGATGCATGATGACTGGTACAACACGAAAGGATAGCGATGGGATGAACGGGATGGGAGGGAAGAGCAGGTAGAGAGGGGGGAGGTCCTGCAAGCGGCTCCCTAAGGCGTTGGAAGACAAAGGCAAGACGTGCAGGATACACTCACGTGCCTAGGCTGTCCTGTTCTCTACAGCATCCGGGACTTAAACGATATCAGATATCGGACTAAGGCCATGGGAATCGTCTTTCCTTGAGGCGTGAGATGCTGTGAGATGTCTTTCGAGGCAGCAACCGAGTCGGGCCGTTGACTCTTTTATTGATGATGAAGTACCGAGCCGGAGATTGGTCAGTCTCTGGGAGATGAGTGGCCACGCGGGGGTCTAAAAGGACGTCGTGAGGATGGAATCGATCAAGCTCAAGTTTCAAGCATTCAATATTCAAATATTCAAGTCGCACAGATTGAGCTTTGTCTACTGTATCGAGCATTTATGCATCGTTCACGCATCCTTTACATTGGACATTTTCCTTGTTCGCTTTCTCAGTACTTCGTCTTGTTCAGTCCATCGTTGCTGTATACTTTGGGTTACAAACAGGGGACCTGCTCTAGTTAGTTTCATACATTTTGATCTCTTCTTACGCGCCACTCAGTACTCAATATCAATACCCGTTACTTACGATCACGCTGGGGCTACTCTGCGTACACGAACCACTCTCTTATTCCTGTGATTCTGTAAGGTAAATTCATGTGGACTCCGAAGACGTTGGATGATTTCAGCCGTTCGTGCGTACCCATGCCTACGTCGACTTAAACCAATCCAACACGACCTCATACCCCACCCTAGTCGCCTCAACACCCTCCAGCGGATGTCCCTCCCCCTCAAACCAAAGCATCTTCACCTTCTTCCCTCTCCCCTTCAACGCATGGTAATACCCAACTCCCTGCGTCGGCGCCACCCTCAAGTCACTCCCGCCAATCAACAACAACACCTTAGCTTTGACTTCATCGACATACGCAGTCGGCGACGCTTTGAATAGGGTTTCGTATACTTCCGGCGTGATGAGAGATTTTGGGGTGTAAGGGAGACCGAATTCGGAGTAATACCAGTCGGGTATGTCAGAGGTGGATAGCTCGCCGACCGAGATGACAGGGTTTCGAAGCGCTGCAGCCGTGAAGACGTCGGGGTATTGACCAATTACTATGTCACAGGATTAGACGTAATCGTTCCAACAGAGTAGATACTGGGCACTCACGATGTCCTGTCAGGAAACCACCGTGACTTCCTCCCGAAATAAATTGTTTCCCCTCTCCTATCGTGGCGACACCTGATTTCACGAGGTGGTTTACCGACGCGATACAGTCCTCAACATCCAACGAACCACACTTCCCCAAGAGAGCGGTAACATATTTCTCTCCGAAACCGAGCGAGCCAGTGTAATCCGGTAGCGAGAGGGTAACTAGAAATGAAATCAATCATTTGTCAGTGTTGCGCATGCACCTCTCAATCGCCACGTCGACACACTAATTCTAGGTCGACGTCACGCATGGTTTCATGTCGCTTAGTGCGACACTTCACATGGTGTCTAGTTCGACACCTCACACTTTCCTTAGTCCATATTTAGTAGTCACTTGTAGTATATAAAGCCTGTATGTATCTAGGGAATATCTAACACTCGTTCTACCTACTACTCGTGTGCTATACAACCTCAGGTGAATAGCTTGGTCTCTCGCCTAGCGCAGTGCTCGCCTTTATGGCTTGTAGCTATCCTGCTGCTCAACAGGTTATGGGCCCCGCTGGTCGCTCTAGGAAAAGGGAGACTCTATGTCCCCTGAGTACTTGGGGACTAAGCTACCATTTACCTGCCCGTCGATGCGCTTAACTGCGACTCGACAGGGGGAGTCAGGGGTTTCATTTTCTCGCACTCTCAGTTAACTTTTGTGCTGACGAACTTGTTATTTTACCCCCAGATCTCTATCATGTCTTCTCTCGATACCTCCGAACCGACATATCCCCCGCTCCTCTCGAAGCCCCTGGAAGACTAACATCCATCCTATCCTCTAGATCACTTTCATCACCCCTCAGGCTGCGTGGTGGTATTGATGATGCTGATGTCCCGCATGTGTGCAACGACAATGTGTGAACCGTCCCGGGAGATTGTTGAGTACTCTCCTTGCACATGGGCAATGTCCTTGGGAGGCTGAGTGGATCCATCCCAAAGCAATGTAGAGGTAGTCGTTGAAGGCCTCGTGGTAAATATGATCTTTGTTGGATCCAGCTGCGAGAACGCTACGTTCTGTATATATCTGTCGGATTGCTGCTGATTGATACACGCTATACAAGTCGTTATTGGTCAAGATCTTTCACCTTATACACGAGGATAGAGCTTACCAAAGTGGTTCAAAACTATTGCTAAAGCACGGTTGTGCTTGGTCGTTATCGGTCCCACCCAGCGTCGAATATCGGCGGCCTTAGACCCATATGCTACATCTCCCTTCGCCGTAAGCTTCACGCCAGCGAGAAGTTGAATTAGAGCTTCCTTCAGATCAGGAGTATTAATTCGAGTCGTGGCATTTTGGGGTCGAAGCGAAACGTCGAGTGCAGAGAGTAGAATGTTCCCAACATTGATGAGGTCGCTGATGGACGTTTGTCTCGACGCTGTATCAATCTATGAGTAAATTTCCGGAATTCGCAGCATTCCGAAGTGGGAGAAAAACTCACTGTGAGCTTCTAAGAACGAACGAAGGGCTAGCAAGGAATGCGAATATTGAGTCATCGTTTCCGGCGTGATGATGCTCTCATCTCCTTCAGACAGCACTCTGCAGGCATCCTCTAGTGACAAGAGGGAGGTGGCTGCATCTTCGAAGGGATCGTACTCGATGACGGGGTCGTCCTTCAAGGTGTTATGTTTTTTGAAGAAGGAAGGCCAGTCAGTGTGACCCTCTGGTAACGTTGCTTTAGGACAATAAGGACGATCTGGGGTTTGATGTCGCGTGAAAACAGTGTGGTGTATTCGCTGTCCTGGTTGTACGCGTCGACCAGCACATAAATGTGGTCTACATAGGTGTCAACTCAAAGCATACAAGACATTAAGGTATCTAAACGTACCGCCAAGTGGATCCATCCTCATTTTTATATGAAAGTGAGCGAATCGGGAGGGCTTCGAGGGGAAGCCAGAACCACTTGAGTGACTTCGTGAGCGGAAGTGGCACCCAATGCTTCGCGGTTGGCTCTAGACGAAGTCCGCGCTTCGTAGCCTCTTGGATCATCCATCTAAGTGACGGACCAAAGTTCGTCAGCTCGGGATTAGCGATACTCCCTCCGCCACTGTGATTGATTCCATCAGTGAGAGACGGGAAAAAGTCAAAAGTGGGAGACATACACATCAGAGTGCGTTCCTGCGAACCACACCTCCTTCACGTCACATGAGGCATCGCCCTCACGAGGCCCCAGACCTCCGTTCGCATATTCAGGCTGGAACTTGACGCGGCACTCGTCCAAAGCCAAGGCATGTCGGAAGGAACAAACGTGTCCCATCCCAGAGACCGTCTCGGGCAACGATTTTCCTCGAAGCAGTCCAATGGACGAGACAGTGTCCCTAAACAGTAGAAATGAGTGTGTAACAAGCAACTTCAGGCTAGACTATAACGTACCAGGCGCCGACGAAATGTACCTTGACGTCTTTGTGACACAATGTGCGCTTGAACTGGCGACAGAGGATGTCCTCCGGGGTTTCAAAGGTTCTTGCATCCACTTCCTTTGGATTGCGCTTGCGCTTGGAATTGCTTGTCACTGAAGCGTAGAGCTCGTATGCACTGGACAGATGTTCAAAGGATAGGTCAGCTGATGGTGGCACACTTAAACTCACAATGGGATCTGATTATCGCTGCCTTTGTGCAGGAGCCCAACCTACGCATCGGCTAATGAGCAAGCCTTCGTTGGAGAAGAAAGAGTGAGCTCACCTTCTCAATCATGCCAGCAACAACGCGAACCTGGTATGCACCTCGAGAGAAGCCTTCATTGCAATTCAGTAAGTGATATATTGATGTAAAGTAAACCTGAGATCTGACCGAACATGAATATACGATCACCAGGCTCATAAGTCTCCGAAAGCCATTTGTACGCAGCATGGACAATCCTTTCGAAGTTCCTATATGGCAGGCTTCAGACACATCACCCGCGAAGTCAGAAGGAGGAAACAAACCAAGCTATTGCGGTGTCGATGGTATGGTCCGCGACCTGCTTGAAGTACTTCCAGGAGCGAAAGGACGGCTTAGCGTATGTGCCGATTCCGCTGTTGTAGAACGTATGCTGCACGCCAGCGAGCTTGATTAACCGACTATAGATTTCAACGATATTGCTACTCTGTATAAGTATGTGCATCAGGGCATGCGAGGGACCCGATACAAAGCAAGAAACCACGCACCTGAGCGCTGAACTGATTCGCTGTGCCGTCAATGCACAAAACCAAGTTTCGACCACCTTCGGTACCATGAACACAGTTGAAGAGTGGGTCTTTCTCGAAGTCATGAAACATGAAGAATCTCTCGACTTTGCGCTTGGTCTCTTCGTTTGGCTCCTCATGCCTTGGTGTGGGAGCCTGGGGAGCATCGTCGCACAGGCCACGCAGTGGTGAATCTGTCGCAGCCGAAGACATGATGCATGAGGCGGATGGATGATGTTGCGGTGTGAGAAGAGAGGAGGGCGTTCTTGTATTTGTAGGAGACGCCCATGAGAATATGTTGGTTCAATCTTTGTGGTGACGTTATTCGGTGTCAAAATCCGGCGAGTTCATGAAACGACCTGTCACTCTTCAACTCAACGTACTCAACTCCAACGCTTCCTCTTGTTGTTAAGATGCCACAAGATCAATCCATTGGCCGAGGATAGAGTATTGTGTGCCACTAACTGTCCACGCCTTGCGATGGACTTTCAACAGGAGCACGAGGGCGAGCGGGGACAGCATCTGCATCGTGGGTACCTTCCAAAGTGGTGGCGTAGATGGCAGGGACACATAATGCGACCCGTGTTAGTCAATAACATGCCAGAGATTTCTCAACTCGCTTACAAATTTCATGCAGTATCCGCCAGCCACTATTTAAGCAGAGGATCTCAGCGCCCAGGACCAAGCTAAACGATGAATTCGAGAGCTTGACCATAAAATCCACTCATGGGTCGACTATCGATATTTGCCCGACTTGTCCTTGGAGGGCTAGCCAGGGATTAATGTGCCTGCTTGGATCAAGGGTGAACCGCACCTCTTTGGTACCGAAGGGTCACTGTCGGATGCATTTCAACCCAGAACATCGTCTGAATCCTGTCGAACGATGAGGATTATAAGCGGGGAAGCGGGGGCTGATGGCGAGGGCAAAACATAAGTTCATCGATAACATTTCATATCGAGCTTGCTAACTCATGTACGTGGATGCGGAGGGGGATAAATCGCCTGTTGGTCACGGCAAGCGTGGAAGGGCGATTCAGGAAGTTTTTCGCGGAGTGTCTCTGGATCGGAGTCTGAATGAAGTTGATTCGAAGGCGCCCGTCAAGCGCCCGTCAGAGTTGATCTCCTTGAATGCCTTGGCCAGTCTATGTCTCCAATGCATTTGAGGCTATTCCTGGAGGGTTCAGCGGCACAACCGATGTCGATGAATCGCTGTTCTATGGCCCATATAACGCCCTCCTCACGTTCTTATTTCCACCCACCGACAATTACATCATATCGCCCCAGGTCAAGCGACCCCCCGAAGGCTGGTCCGTCGATTTCTCCACTGTTTTCGTCGTGCAAAGGGCCTTTCACCCTGTATTCTTCCTCGAAATAAAGTCTCCCGGTCACTTCTCGCATCGTTCGTCTCGCGCTGCTGCGGACGCCCACATGAGGGCACACTTCTTCGAACTCGCCGATACGGCAAAACTTCCTGTCACACACGGCGTGAGTGCCCTGGGGACCCGCCTCTGCTTTTACTCGTACACCAAAGACAACGACACTTTGCAACCTCTCCCCATTGTCCCAGATCCCAACCGCATGACTGACGTTGCACCAGCTGCACGATGGGATTTCGATGTTTTGTCGGACGAGGGTGTGGAGAAGATGACCCAAATTGCAAACGAAGTGAAGACCATGGTGGTCCAACGCACCTGGTAAGCCGCTATCCCAGCTTCCTTTGCATCTCGCTCATATCTGCTCTCAGGTAAATTAAAGCGGGCCTTTATGCACGAACAAATCAGTAGCAATTGTAAACAGGTACACAGTTTATTCAAATGGAATCGATAGTTAGACTATATCCAATCTTGAAGTCATAAGTACAGGTGGATATAAGGCCCACGATCTGTGAATCATCGCCACGAGCAACACGAGTTTTTAAACGTCCCAAAATCCTAGTCTTGGCGGTGGCCTACGCAGGAGTAACGTTAGGAGGAACTTCATACAACGAGTGAAAGAAGGGACAACTTACGTTTACCCCTCGAATCCTCAGCTTCCTCCGAAGCCTTTCTCTTCTCTCTTTGAGCATCAGCCCTCGATACATCCCTCCTTCTCTCGGTATCCAACTCGACATCACATCCATCGTCCTCCCACTGGACAATATACTTCAGCAAGATTCTTGACACCGCCTCGTGAAGATGGACAGGATCGGGCGCTGGCTTCAAACGCCTATAGTCCGGTCGAATCTGTTCAGCAAGCTCGACCAGAAGGGGGGCAACAAATGCCAATTTTGGGTGAAGGAATTGATTGGCCCATGCATCCTTGGATGTGTCCAGGATCGATACACGTCTGTCGAGCCCATCGAAGGAGTGGGAGCGGATGCTGTCGACGAGGTTGTAGAGCTCCAAGTCAAGGCGGCGATCCTCTTCCAAGTTCTTCTCGACTACAGTCTCCTCGCGTGGGGCGGCTCTTAGATAAAACCAGATAATGCACCAGAACATAGACTCGACATCATCGCGAGGATGCTGAACCCAATCGGCTCCTATGAAAACGCTGGGTG
>JAPEVF010000940.1:0-17231 GCA_029747585.1 Pleurotus djamor | reverse complement strand
TGAAAAAGTTGATGAAGCTACTGGCGGCTAGGAAGGTCATAGGAGCTGGGATAGAGGTGGTCAAGGTGCCAAAGAAGGGNCACGTTTTCGACGAGGACGACTTTGCTCTTTTCAGGTCCGAGGTTGAGAGGGTGGAAATAGTGCCTAGGCTAGATCGGCGAGGACCTGCGTACTTGTATGATAGATAGGGAATGACTGCGTGTCTTGGATGGAAATTGAGCTTGTGTGTGTGCGTGGTAAATCGGAGAGTCAACGCTAAATGGTTAAACGGTTAAAAAGGAATCCAAGTGCTATGACCACAACACCTCAGACTGACAGGGTTTCCCCTCCCGAAGGTAGGCTGTAGCCAGCCGAAAAAAGGGGGTCACCCCTAGTTTCGCTGGTGTGTATTGGCTATCTACGGGTACAGGATTGCGAGTATACTAGGGCTACAGTACAAGTCAAGGACAAGGACGCGTAATCGCTAAATGAGCCTAAGTGTCATGGTCAGTTTCGTGGCACAAGAACAAGTCGATGGATGTACGTACCAAGGGGTTCCAGGAGCGTCAGGAGCAAGAAAGGGAGATGATTGAGGAGACTTGCGCGTGGGCCGTCGAACCATTGGAGAGTTCTGGGATGCTCGGAAGAGGTGGGGAGCGAAGTAGAAAAGACCACCGTGATGCCGATGATCCGACAGAGGAACAGTGGTAGCGTGGAACAGACAGCTCTGAGGTGGTTGGTGGCGCGGTCAAGAAGGGAAGGAAGCTGGCTGGCTGTGATGGAGGTGCTTGAACGGAGCTGATGCCGCAAAAGGGCAGGGTTAATGGATTCATGAAGGAGGTGGCTTGTCGCTGGGAGTGATGACTATGGTTGAAGAACGATCGCCAGAAAAGGAAGTGTCGGTCAAGAAGGGAAACGGAAGGCGGATGATCGTGAAGAGCGCCGAGAGACGGACAAGGCAGTGGTTGGGGATGAACCAAGGTAACCTCCACCGCGAGCAGCCAAGAATGATAACACAACATTGATAACCCGAACGGCATCAAGTATAGGTAATGAACTTGATGGGGAAAGAGATCGAGTGGTTGGTGGCGCGTTCGAGAAGAGAGAAGGTGGATAGTTGGGAAGAGGGAGGATAGTCGACACAGAGGGGAAGGTGTTTAATGGTGAAGGAAGAAGGAGGATAGCTGTGATGGAGGTGCTTGGACGAGTTGATCCCTTCGAAGTAACGGCGAGGCAGCTAGTCGTGAAAGACGTTGGCGTACGCTCGTTGATGAGGAAGTGGTTGGTGACGCGGTCGAGGGCGGAGATGGTGAGGGCGTAGTCGTCGGAGAGGGGAGCAGACAATGTGTAGAAAATGTGTTCAATGGCGAATAAAGGTCACATCGACCCCGAGCAACCAATCATGTGTAGTACAACGGGGCTTGATGGAGACCGGCGGGGTTTGTAGGGAAATTGAAGGGCAGCGACTGGTTGTGAAAGGCATCATCGTACGCCTGCTGATGAGCAGGTGGTTGGTGGCGCGGTTGAGAAGGGGCATGACGAATAGCGCTTAGAGGCTAGCCATGAAGTTGGGGGCGTGGAGACGCGAGGGGGACGAAGGCAGCTCGCCGTGAATCCATGAATGATGGCCTCGTGCGCAGATGGACACGCAGGTGGTCGGTGACGCGGTCGAGTAGGCAGGGGAAACAGGGCGGCTAGCCGTGGAAAGATGTAATGACAACCGACACTTGAAGCGACATGGTCAAGGGGGCGAGGAGCCTATCCCGCAGCAACAAGAATCAAACTAGGAACAAGATGTAAGAAAAGGGACCATAAANTATGAACATGCACCACACTTACCACAAAGGTTATCAGACAGATTATGCCCCGCGCTATGTTTAGACATAGCCCCAAGACCAGAACTATACAAAAATGGTGCGTGAGTACAAGGATCAAAGACGAGAACATGAATGTGACTTACAAGAAAAGCGGAGGTTGATGATCACGTCGGTTGCGCAGTCGCGAAGGGATGGGCAGGGACACTTGAAAAGCGGATCGTAGAGTCATGGATGATGATTGACAACGCGAAGCACCCCAGAACAATGGAGGATAAGCTATAAATAGTTGCATGTCAGTCAAGAGGGTAGATGTAGTCTCGAAGACGACTTACAATTTCATAACATGAATGTGACGGGTTGGTTCTCGAACAAGGGTGGTGGGAGGAACGGACGTGGTGGCGCGGTCGACAAGGGCACCCATCGCAGACTGGAACCGCAGAGCCACGACAAAACGACTAGAAACGAGAAAGGAAGAACACGATTAGAACATCGATATGAGAAGGGATGATAAATAGAACTTACTTGTAAACTTAATCGGCATCACGAACCCAAACATGGATGTTGGTGACATTGACCGGCAGCTATGCGGAGTGGGGGCATTGACGTCGAGGAATAGGACTAGAAAAAAGATCGTTCATGAGAAAAATAAACGAGGTTCGAGCATGGGATAAACTCACAAGGCAAGGGATAGGCTATCGCGAAGATTATCAGGCCATTCCTTCAAAGGGGAGGTGGTGGTGGCGCGGTCGAGAAGGGTAGAGGTCACGATCCGAGACCCGTCATCGATGGAGGAGGGCTAGATCAAGAGGATACATGAGAACGAAAACAAAAGGGTCATCTGAATGGAACTTACATAGCGCAGAAGTGGGTTTGCATCACAAATTCCTGCGTCCAAATGAATGACGACGTCGAAGGAGGTTGATGACGGCGCGATGTAACCAGTACCACTGCTGTTCGAGTGCCAGTCGTGTGCGGGAGCTTTCGGTCCAGGGACAAGAAGAATACTAGAAGCAAGAATTGCATGAGATCAAAAAATCGAAACGAGAAGATAAGAAAAANCTTACTCGGACGTTGGATTGCATCACGAAGACTACTCGCAAAGTGAACCCGATCACTAAAAGGCCGCACGAGCAGTCTTTGCATGGTAACGGCGATGGGTAGGTGCCGGCTCGCAGATAGTGACGGAAAAAGACAAACCTGACAAGGGAGGACGGTTAGATTCGACTTAAAATGTATAAATAGTCGTGTAGACTTACGAGGATGCATGGGGGATCATGTAACGAGAGGCGCTGCATACCCATGGTCGAGGGTGGTGAGGGCGAGCGCCGCGGCGTCCCTCTTAATAATGGCCATTCGTAGTAATATTGCTATGATGGAGGGAAGCGGAGGGCCGTCTACCATCCGATAAAACACTGGATAGAGCCAACGCGAGTCAGATACAGTGGGCAAGGGAAGAGGAATGAAAAACTTACAAGCCAACATTATCGGGGCGAGAACAGCAGGGCCGGAGTCACTTCAAGCCCGTAAATGAGTTCATCTAAGCAGAGTATGTCAGGAATAAGAAGAGACCTGTGTAAAAGCGTTGGAAACTGACCTGATGCGAGTCCGCGAGAAGAGATGGTGGTGGTAACGGACCAAGCCTAGTAGGCGCTAGGCTGCGCGTCTGAGATCAAGTCCCTAGCATCCCTAAGGAGAACAGGAGGTCAGTAATAAAATCTAAACACTCAGGTTGGAAGAACTTACTGGGATGCGAAGAGGGGGAAAATGGGTGGAGTACATGGTAGACGAAGGGTACGACGGAGAGCAATGGATAGAAGCGGATGATGACGGGGGAAGGAGGGAAGGACGAAGGGGAGGATAGTTCAAGGTCGTCGCAGCGAGCAACGGCAAAACGGAGTGGCATAGTGACGGGATATGGTGGGGGGAAGCTGGAGGAGAATAGCTCGGAGCAGCACCTTATATACGGTGCTCTGCTTGTCCGTGTTGTGAACCCAGAAAATATCCAATATTATTAAATCGCTCACCGAATAATCTCCACCACCAGGTCCCCAAATCTCTTGAAGGCGATCCTCCTACGTTATTGAAAATAAAGCAAGGAGAATAATCAAGATCGTTCCTGGAGGTAATCAACAAAGAAGGGCACATACTTTACCTCCGAGGCTTCGCACGTTGTCATCGAACATTTCGGTTACACCCAACTATCGAAGAAGCTTCGCGATATTACAGCACTGACTCACGCTTGAACTTATGCTTTTCCGCAGTCTCTCCCCACACGTAATATGTGTCCAGGCCTTCTACCCAGCCCCCATCCCAAACATAGCTTGCATCGGATATAATGGTCGTATTCCCTGCTCCCCAGCACTTTCCACTTACTGTCAGTAGTCCGTAGGAGTAGATGACAAGACTCTTGTATGAATTCTGTGAATTGAGGTAGCAATATGTAAGAACGCTCCGCTGTGCGCCCCTTAGACGGGTTTCTTGCTTGAACTGGTGTGATCGGGCAACGCAAAACAGAAATGAGTATGACAGCGATTTTCTGAGGTGACAAGGAAGCAATTTACCCTTGCAGCCTACTCATACAGAACCTTCGCGCTCTTCGATACGGGGAGGAGAGTTGTGAACTACAAAAACAAACCTGCCGACACTTGACTCCTATGACCCCTAACCCGTTTGGACTTGTTCGCAATCGTCGCCGTCATTTCGTTTATCCCTTCTGATGCATTGAAAGTCAGTTATTGAGCATGAAAGCATAGCAAAATACTCAAATGAGCGCATGCGAGATGCTTTTCAGCCCTTCAAAGTGAAGCGCAGCATGAGATAAAAGGTCGAGTTGCGAACTTGATGTTTTGCGCAAGTCTGACGTTGAGAGTGACCGACTTGTGATGTCTTTAAAAGTACAGATGTCTTTGACGACCACAGAAGGAATAGACAGCTGGATTCAATGTGTTGTGACCGCTCGATGTCGACATTTGAGTGGTTTCGGTACGGATGTCATCGCAGTCATGAAGGTTTGCTAGCCGCAGGAACGTAGAGTCCAGTCAATTTCCAGTCGGTCCGCTGTCAGAATCTCCAGCTCCTCTAACTCAGTCTTCAGTTGAAGAACTTCCCTTGAATATATCTGCGTACGTTTCATGAAAATTGTTCTTGGTTCATCCGGCAAACGCGACACAAGAAGACACTCCTCTAGATCTATCCAAGAACCTACACGGGAAACCTTAACGAGCGCGACCGCTCTATTATCTCAAATGTAATTTGGATAGCAGTCCCTACCTCGTCACCACCTTATTCAATGAGAATGATTTCGTTGCGCAAAGTGCACATTCAATCCGCGTCGCTAACTTGTGTGTGTGTTGATCATGTTTGCGTTCAATAGCACGGATAGCTCGACTCGTACGGAGTTGAGAATATATCCCGACATGAAATCATGGAGAACTCGAGACCTCAAATTGACAAATACCTGAATAATCTGATGGGTTCAAGGGACATCCGTAACAGTGTCCAGACCGTGTTCGGCGCCGTTTCGAACGTTCCCCAACGGCTACGCTTCCCGCGTGATGGCATCATACACTCCGAAACAGTATTCATTCAAGCTAAAAACAGACAATAGCGAAAATTACTACGTATAACGTGTGGCGACGCCAGGAGGATCATTGGGCGAAGCACAGACACAGCGTGCGCAGTACCAGCGAGTTGACATTGGCGTACGTCGGTGATCGCAGTGTCTCCACGGTTTACCGAGGCAGCAACCTGCTCGAGTAATGTTCATACCCATACAAGTACAAGTTACATGATCGAACAAAGTAATAGAGAATGTCGGCGGTGGGCAGACCATCGAAAATCGTGTTCACGATCTCCCAAATTGGGTAGCGAGTACGTACGGACCTACGGTAACCACCGCAGTCAAACAAGCGAAAGCTAGAAGAAGACAGGAGGGTGCGCAGTAAGAACTAAGCCTGAGGGACGTACCCTCAAAATTGAAGTCGTAATCTGCAGAGCTTCCATGGAGGGAGTGCCAGTCATACTCATTTTCTGAATTGCGCAAAGTTTGATTTTGATTTTGATTTTGGGGCGGCGTATGTATGGTGGAAACCGTCTCAGGTACCGCAAAGTAAGATAGAAGCAAGCTGGCAGGATGTGTTACCCACTACCTATATGGGGTATTTAACATGAATAGGAACTATACGATCGTCAATCGAGTGCGCGAGCTTATCCATGATGCATTCATTTTTCTCGCTTACATTTTGGGGGGNACGTGCTTGTTGTCCTCAACAGCAAGGGCATTTTTCTCGCTTACATTTTGGGGGGACGTGCTTGTTGTCCTCAACAGCAAGGGTCGAGTTTTTGACTATGAGGATACTGGACAACGGACATCGCTTAGGAGTCGGGGTTCGATGGCGGTAAAGGTTCTTGTTTCTTGGAGGAAATTCCATCGAATTCGAGTTTGGCTTTGAACGTGTGTGAGGAAGGACTCTGAAGAATGTGTCAGTCAGAGCTCGGACGTTTGGTACTTGCCTACCTTCCCTCACCCTCACCATCCCACCCATTCGTTCTTCCACGTTTAACCCTTGACGTCCAAGCGGAATCGCCTCATCCCATGTTGCTGTTATTGCCGTCGCTGTCGCTGCCGCCATCAACTTTGTTGCCACGACCTATCCAAGCAAGTAGGGAGGGTCAGTACCAGTCTCATTGAGATATGAGATAATTCGCGAGCTCACCAATGACCACTCTCCCTTCCCCCTTCCATCACCTCCAGTTGAGGAATGGAATGGACTGAAAAAAGCGGTAGGTAAGTCATCGATCACGACCGCAAACGAGGAACTTCATTGACATTGATTTGAGTTCGTAGGCTGGCCTAGTCCTACCGACTCGTACCAGCAGCCGCTGTGGTCGCGGCAGCCATCGCGGTTGCGGTCGCCGAGTTCCTCTAGTGTCCTAAGATGATGAGGTATCAGTAACTAGTAAGCAGCTCGTTACAAACGCGACGTACGAACTCACTAAATTGACTCTTGAATGGGATGCGTCAGTCTGACTCTCCAGCCATCGCCGTAAATGCATTTGGTCGTCAAATCCAATGCCCGCAACATCAGAGTTGGTGGGTTACCACTGTCGTGAGCGTTGTCGTCACGACCACCGAGTTTACCTGAATGTCAAGGAGGGTGTAAGTATAAGTCAATTCATTGTGGTTGAAATCGCTTACGGATGAGTTCATGCCATTTTCCAGGCGATGGCGTTTACTCCTTGAGTACGAGCTGAGGTCGCTGGACGTACGTCTCAGACTCGGGTGGGCTAGACCGTGTCTGATGGAGATGGAAATTTGGATGGGAGAGCGTCGTTGGCGTTTGAATTACATTAGACTTCTGACCGACTTACCTCCGTGTGGGCATAGCGATGTCAACGACTGGTTAGGTATTCAAGTTCCTACGCACGCCCACGAGAGGGCTTGTTTTGGTTTTCTTTTGACGGATTGGGATGCTGATAACTTGAAATCAATACCTCATAGAGTACGCTGTGCCAGACTTTATTTCCGTGTGGAATTACTAGGTAAACATGTTTTCAGTATGAATAAAGGCATGCATCGTGATAAAGCCAACTTGACGAACCGTCTCGAAGCAGATCGCGTGGTGGAGAGGTGGTGGAATGAGGAAGTGGTAAGTTGTTGGCGCTTTGGCGCCTGTTGGAATTGGAAATGGTTTCGACTGACCATCATCAGTACAGTCATCATCATCATCAACGACGGTGACCCACCTCCCTCATCGTAATCCGTTTCTCCACATGGAAACTCGACCGCCGACGACGTGACTCTGAACGACACGAAAATTTCCACTCCTCCTCTCCTCCATCATGCATCCACCATCCTCTCTCTCCCCATATTCACGCTCGATGTTGACTAAACCCACGCCCATGCCCTCGCATCCTCGAAGCATCCTCCTCAACCTCCAACAAACTCGCCAGATGCTCCTCGCATAAACGCATAAACGCACGATCCAACAACCTCAAGCAGAACTTTTCGAAGCAACTCTGGACGAGCACCAAACGATCAAGTCGCTGGGAGGAGTAGATTTGTGGGGTCCTATGTGGTTTTTCGGTGCGTTCTTTCTTCTTCCCTCCTGTAGGCTGTTGCGCAGGAACTGATGCATTTTTCGTATTTCAGTGTCCCATTTGGCTTTCCTCCGGTCGTCTCCCTCCTCCCTCTCACCTCAAGTACACAAAGCATTGCGACAAAACCCAGCAATCGCAGTGGCAAGGCATCTACGACGGCACGATCTCAAGCACACATACAGCTATAACTCAATGGACATGCACCTCAAGTCGCGAAACGAGTATTAGGTTCTGTGATCTATTTCCTTTTTTACACGATTTTCGGTGCGTTTTGCTCCCTCCTCTCTCCATGAAATAGCCTTCGCTGACCTGTTCCGTATTAGCCCAGCTCGACTTGCATCCATCCGAAGGGGAGAATGATAGTTTTGGAGTCGGGAATATGATATGATATGTGCGTTTCCATGGCTTTTGTTTTCCTTTCTCGAATGCACTAATCGAGCTTGTTTTAGATCGCTCTCGACACAGGATGAACAAGCTATGTTGATTGCCAAAGCTGGGAAATTGGTACGGATGGGGTTTAGGTGGATCGTGGACCTTGACGCGTAAGTGGAGTTTATTTGACGTGATGTTCGTATCCTCAAAAAGCCATGTGTTGCAGACAGTACACATCAGCGGAAGTGAGGGGAGGGCGTGCATACGGGCATGGGAGAGCCGGAGGAGGGAGCTCGGATGAGGGGAGAGGAGAGGAAAGGTGGATGATGGATCACGACGCTCGACGCACGGTCTGTATGCGAGTGGGAGGGAGAAGAGCGGAGAGGGAGCAAGGCAGGCAAGTGGGCCGTAAGCGGAGAACGGACATAAGCAAGGTTTCCCTTTGCGTTTACTCGTAGGCTGATGTCGTCGATGGCAGGGAGATGGACGAGACGAGTTGGGAGGGAATGAGGAAGCGCATACAAGACTGAAAAGTGATATTGTGTTCAACGTAGTCCCCTACGGCATACGATATGCACCTGATTTTGACATGCTACGCTACAGAAACATCAGTTCGGAGAACGAAAGGTTGAATCATGTCTTACAACTAGTAACTCAGTAAAGTTTTGACTATGGGAGGATCCACAAGAATGATTTGTGGGCACCGGAATTTTCGCGTCTAGGTCCCTGGTCCCAAGGATTGAACCTGAAATTTGCGAGTGCCTTTCTGGCTCTTTCTGGACGGGTGGTCAGCGGAGGCCCTGGACCTGATGTCACCGTTGTGGAAGGAACGAGGATGAGCGCTTCAAGTCGGTGTAGCCCCTGTCAACTCACGTGGACGCGCGTCGCGACGCGTTGGCAGTTTTCCTCTCATTTCGTCAGCTCGACGACGACTGTCGAAACGGTCAAAATGTCTTCTATCATTAACTTTCTCGATGGCTCACCAACAATTGAGGAGGTTGACAAGAAGATCTTCGACATGCGAGCTCAAATCCGCGTTCTCGAGCAATATCGAAATGCTCGTCTCCTCATCGTCTCGAGGCTGCCCACAGAGGTCCTATCCATCGTTTTCACCCATATGGCCCTTGAAAAGAATACGGACGTATCTAGTAACAAGAACCGAAGTCCATACTCACACTGGCTGCCTGTAACCCAAGTTTGTCGGTTATGGCGGGACGCGGCTCTCAGCACACCCAGGATGTGGGGTCGTATCTACGGCAGCTCCAAGGTGGAACTCGTAGAACTCTTTCTCGACCGCGCAAAGCTGGCTCCATTGTACTTATGCGCAAGGCATGAACATGAATGTGCAAACCCCCATACCGCGGCTTTATTTCTCGAACGCGCTGCTCAAGTGAAGGAGCTCGAGTTATGGCTCCCATCCCTATCGTTTCTGCCTCGATTCGCCCACACCAGGTTTCCATTGCTTGAAAGCCTCTCGCTGAACGCCTTTGAATACGCTTCCCAAAGCGATTCAGGCGCATTTCCCTTGGTCCCTACCGATGATGGTTCCGTAGAGCCTCTGCAGCATCTCAAATTGGTGGACTGCAATCTCAAAAATTTTCAAATATATTGCTTTGCTCGGCTCGTAACATTGTATATAAAACTCGGCTCACACGATTCGCATATCCGAATCCCCGGCATTGACCTCTGCACCGCGATGAGCAGGATGGAACGCTTGGAGTCCCTAACACTAATCCATGCCATCAGTGGTTCCTCAACTTCCATCCCGGAGGATGCCCTTTTTCTCGTCCCTCGGTTGGCTACAATCCATATCCGCACGACCAATGCCTTCTCTTTGGCGATATTGTCTCATCTTGCTTGTCCCGCCATCCAATCCATGATTGTCTCCATTGGAGAGGTCACGGCGGTCGACGCCGAAGTCATCGCGCCCTTCGCCAGTGCATTTTACTCCTTGGTGCCATGTGGTAGTTCGACATCCTGGAAGACCACTCTACACGTGCTACACCGTTATAACGGGTACCAAACGACCGTCGCAATATCACCCGATTCCAGTATTCAAGTAGACGAAGGAACCCCGCCACCGTTCCGATTCTCTGTGCCGAGCTCGAACGGTTTTTCATCCTGCCTGTCCCTCGCCTCCCTTCTTCCGTCAACAGACCCTCCCGTCCTTGACTTGCGTGAATACGACGCCGACGCTCCGGGTTTGCAAGAGTTTTTGCGTGCCCTGATAGACGTTGAGGAGTTGCAGATCTCCAACTTTGACACACTCCTATCCATTCTGGACGACACTCCCCCCGAACCCCCGAAGAAAGGTAGAGGCAAACGAAATAAACAACCCAAGCTCCCGCCATTTTGCCTTCCCTCTCTCAGGTGCATCGACTTTTCCAACGTCGAACGGATCAAGTATCAAAATCGGAGCATGAAAAAGTTGATGAAGCTACTGGCGGCTAGGAAGGTCATAGGAGCTGGGATAGAGGTGGTCAAGGTGCCAAAGAAGGGGCACGTTTTCGACGAGGACGACTTTGCTCTTTTCAGGTCCGAGGTTGAGAGGGTGGAAATAGTGCCTAGGCTAGATCGGCGAGGACCTGCGTACTTGTATGATAGATAGGGAATGACTGCGTGTCTTGGATGGAAATTGAGCTTGTGTGTGTGCGTGGTAAATCGGAGAGTCAACGCTAAATGGTTAAACGGTTAAAAAGGAATCCAAGTGCTATGACCACAACACCTCAGACTGACAGGGTTTCCCCTCCCGAAGGTAGGCTGTAGCCAGCCGAAAAAAGGGGGGGTCACCCCTAGTTTCGCTGGTGTGTATTGGCTATCTACGGGTACAGATTGCGAGTATACTAGGGCTACAGTACAAGTCAAGGACAAGGACGCGTAATCGCTAAATGAGCCTAAGTGTCATGGTCAGTTTCGTGGCACAAGAACAAGTCGATGGATGTACGTACCAAGGGGTTCCAGGAGCGTCAGGAGCAAGAAAGGGAGATGATTGAGGAGACTTGCGCGTGGGCCGTCGAACCATTGGAGAGTTCTGGGATGCTCGGAAGAGGTGGGGAGCGAAGTAGAAAAGACCACCGTGATGCCGATGATCCGACAGAGGAACAGTGGTAGCGTGGAACAGACAGCTCTGAGGTGGTTGGTGGCGCGGTCGAGAAGGGAAGGAAGCTGGCTGGCTGTGATGGAGGTGCTTGAACGGAGCTGATGCCGCAAAAGGGCAGGGTTAATGGATTCATGAAGAAGGCGGCTAGTCGCTGGGAGTGATGACTATGGTTGAAGAACGATCGCCAGAAAAGGAAGTGTCGGTCAAGAAGGGAAACGGAAGGCGGATGATCGTGAAGAGCGCCGAGAGACGGACAAGGCAGTGGTTGGGGATGAACCAAGGTAACCTCCACCGCGAGCAGCCAAGAATGATAACACAACATTGATAACCCGAACGGCATCAAGTATAGGTAATGAACTTGATGGGGAAAGAGATCGAGTGGTTGGTGGCGCGTTCGAGAAGAGAGAAGGTGGATAGTTGGGAAGAGGGAGGATAGTCGACACAGAGGGGAAGGTGTTTAATGGTGAAGGAAGAAGGAGGATAGCTGTGATGGAGGTGCTTGGACGAGTTGATCCCTTCGGAGTAACAGCGAGGCGGCTAGTCGTGAAAGACGTTGGCGTACGCTCGTTGATGAGGAAGTGGTTGGTGGCGCGGTCAATGAGGGAGGTGGTGAGGTGGTAGTCGTCGGAGAGGGGAGTATACAACGTGTAGAAAAGGTGTTCAAGGGCGAATAAAGGTCACATCGACCCCCGAGCAACCAATCATGTGTGGTACAACGGTGCACGATAGAGACCGGAAATCGAAGGGCAGCCTTAAGGGCGGCGGCTAGTCGTAAAAGGCATCATCGTGCGCCTGCTGATGAGCAGGTGGTTGGTGGCGCGGTCGAGAAGGGACGTGAGGGATAGCGCTTAGCGGCTAGCCATGAAGTTGGGGGCGTGGAGACGGGAGGGGGACGAAGGCAGCTAGCCGTGAATCCATGAATGATGTCCTCGTGCGCTGATGGACACGCAGGTGGTTGGTGACGCGGTCGAGTAGGGAGGGGAAACAGGGCGGCTCGCCGTGGAAAGATGTAATGACAACCGACACTTGAAGCGACATGGTCAAGGGGGCGAGGAGCCTATCCCGCAGCAACAAGAATCAAACTAGGAACAAGATGTAAGAAAAGGGACCATAAATATGAACATGCAAGACACTTACCACAAAGGTTATCAGACAGATTACGCCCTGCGCTATGTTTGGACATAGCCCCGAGACCAGAACTAGACACAGAATGGTGTGAGTACAAGGATCAAAGAGGAGAACATGAATGTGACTTACAAGTAAAGCAGAGGTTGATGATCAGCGCTGGTTGCGCGGTCGCGAAGGGATGGACAAGGACACTTGAAAAGCGGATTGTAAAGTCACATCGCATCGCATCGTGGTCAACAACGCGAAACACCCCAGAATCATGTGCAACTTGCATGATGAACTGAAAATAGTTGTGTCAGTAAAGAGGGTCTATAGAGTCTCGAAGACAACTTACAATTTGGTACCATGGATGCGGCCGGTTGGTTCTCGACCGATCAAGGGTAGTGGGAGGAACGTGGTGGCGCGGTCGAGAAGGGTATAGGTCATGAAGACAAGCCATCACAGACTGCGATGCCAAAGAGACGACAAAAAGACTAGAAACGTGAAAGGACGAATATGATGAGAACATAGATAAAGGAGAAGCTGATACATAGAACTTACTCGTAAACTCAATCGGCACCGCGACGGACTAACACCCAAACAGTAGCGAGGAAATGATGACCGGCAGCTATGCGGAGTGGGACACGTTGACGTCGAGGAATAGGACTAGACAAAAGATTGTTCATAAGGAAACAAAGAAAAGATCGAGCATGGGATAAACTCACAAGGCAAGGGATAGGCTATCGCGAAGATTATCAAGCCATTCCTTCAAAGGGGAGGTGGTGGTGGCGCGGTCGAGGAGGGTAGAGGTCACGATCCGAGACCCGTCATCGATGGAGGAGGGCTAGATCAAGAGGATACATGAGAACGAAAACAAAAGGGTCATCTGAATGGAACTTACATAGCGCAGAAGTGGGTTTGCATCACAAATTCCTGCGTCCAAATGAATGACGACGTCGAAGGAGGTTGATGACGGCGCGATGTAACCAGTACCACTGCTGTTCGAGTGCCAGTCGTGTGCGGGAGCTTTCGGTCCAGGGACAAGAAGAATACTAGAAGCAAGAATTGCATGAGATCAAAAAATCGAAACGAGAAGATAAGAAAAACTTACTCGGACGTTGGATTGCATCACGAAGACTACTCGCAAAGTGAACCCGATCACTAAAAGGCCGCACGAGCAGTCTTTGCATGGTAACGGCGATGGGTAGGTGCCGGCTCGCAGATAGTGACGGAAAAAGACAAACCTGACAAGGGAGGACGGTTAGATTCGACTTAAAATGTATAAATAGTCGTGTAGACTTACGAGGATGCATGGGGGATCATGTAACGAGAGGCGCTGCATACCCATGGTCGAGGGTGGTGAGGGCGAGCGCCGCGGCGTCCCTCTTAATAATGGCCATTCGTAGTAATATTGCTATGATGGAGGGAAGCGGAGGGCCGTCTACCATCCGATAAAACACTGGATAGAGCCAACGCGAGTCAGATACAGTGGGCAAGGGAAGAGGAATGAAAAACTTACAAGCCAACATTATCGGGGCGAGAACAGCAGGGCCGGAGTCACTTCAAGCCCGTAAATGAGTTCATCTAAGCAGAGTATGTCAGGAATAAGAAGAGACCTGTGTAAAAGCGTTGGAAACTGACCTGATGCGAGTCCGCGAGAAGAGATGGTGGTGGTAACGGACCAAGCCTAGTAGGCGCTAGGCTGCGCGTCTGAGATCAAGTCCCTAGCATCCCTAAGGAGAACAGGAGGTCAGTAATAAAATCTAAACACTCAGGTTGGAAGAACTTACTGGGATGCGAAGAGGGGGAAAATGGGTGGAGTACATGGTAGACGAAGGGTACGACGGAGAGCAATGGATAGAAGCGGATGATGACGGGGGAAGGAGGGAAGGACGAAGGGGAGGATAGTTCAAGGTCGTCGCAGCGAGCAACGGCAAAACGGAGTGGCATAGTGACGGGATATGGTGGGGGGAAGCTGGAGGAGAATAGCTCGGAGCAGCACCTTATATACGGTGCTCTGCTTGTCCGTGTTGTGAACCCAGAAAATATCCAAGACTATTAAATTTCTCACCGAGTAATCTCCACCACCATGTCCCCAAATCTCTTGGAGGCGATCCTCCTACGTTATTGAAAATAAAGCAAGGAGAATAATCAAGATCGTTCCTGGAGGTAATCAACAAAGAAGGGCACATACTTTACCTCCGAGGCTTCGCACGTTGTCATCGAACATTTCGGTTACACCCAACTATCGAAGAAGCTTCGCGATATTACAGCACTGACTCACGCTTGAGTTTATGCTTTCTCGCAGTCTCTCCCCACACGTAATGTGTGTCCACCCCTTCTAACCAGCCCCAACGCCTCACCCATCCCAAACATAGCTTGCATCGGATATAATGGTCGCATTCCCCGATCCCCAGCACTTTCCGCTTACTTTCAGTAGTCCGCCAGAGTAGATAGCAAGACTGGCTTGTATGAATTCTGTTAACTGAGGCAGCAATCTGTAAGAAACCTCCGCTGTGCGCTCCTTAGACGGGTTTTCGGGCAACGCAAAGCAGAAATGAGTATGACAGCGATTCTAAGGTAAAAAGGAAGCAATTTATCCTTGCAGCCTACTCATACGAAACCTTCGCGCTCCTCGATGCCGAGAGGAGAGTTGTAAAAGACTGCCGACACTTGACTCCTATGACCCCTAACCTGTTTGAACTTGTTCGCAATCGTCGCCTTCACGTTGATTATCCCTTCTGACGCATTGAAAGTCAGTTATTGAGCGATGTCTTTGAATGTACAGATGGCTTTAACGACCACAGAAGAGATAGCCAGCTGGATTCGATGTGTTTTGACCGCTCGATGTCGACATTTAAGTGGTTTCGGTACGGATGTCAAGAAAGACATGAAGCGTCGCCAGCCGCAGGAACGTAGAGTCAGTTGAGTAGCTTTATTTGAATATACTCGCGTACGCTGCATGAAAATTGTTCTTGGTTCATCCGGCAAACGCGACACAAGAAGACACTCCTCTAGATCTATCCAAGAACCTACACGGGAAACCTTCACGAGCGCGACCGCTCTATTATCTCAAGTGTAATTTGGATAGCAGTCCCTACCTCGTCACCACCTTATTCAATGAGAGTGATATCGTTGCGCAAAGTGCACATTCAATCCGCGTCGCTAACTTGTGTGTGTGTTGATCATGTTTGCGTTCAATAGCACGGATAGGTCGACTCGTACGGAGTTGAGAATATATCCCGACATGAAATCATGGAGAAATCGAGACCTTAAATTTACAAATACCTCAATAATCTGATGGGCTCAAGGGACATCCGTAACAGTGTCCAGACCGTGTTCGGCGCCGTTTCGAACGTTCCCCAACGGCTACGCTTCCCGCGTGATGGCATCATACACTCCGAAACAGTATTCATTCAAGCTAAAAACAGACAATAGCGAAAATTACTACGTATAACGTGTGGCGACGCCAGGAGGATCATTGGGCGAAGCACAGACACAGCGTGCGCAGTACCAGCGAGTTGACATTGGCGTACGTCGGTGATCGCAGTGTCTCCACGGTTTACCGAGGCAGCAACCTGCTCGAGTAATGTTCATACCCATACAAGTACAAGTTACATGATCGAACGAAGTAATAGAAAATGTCGGCGGTGGGCAGACCATCGAAAATCGTGTTCACGATCTCCCAAATTGGGTAGCGAGTACGTACGGACCTACGGTAACCACCGCAGTCAAACAAGCGAAAGCTAGAAGAAGACAGGAGGGTGCGCAGTAAGAACTAAGCCTGAGGGACGTACCCTCAAAATTGAAGTCGTAATCTGCAGAGCTTCCATGGAGGGAGTGCCAGTCATTTTCTGAATTGCGCAAAGTTTGATTTTGATTTTGATTTTGGGGCGGCATATGTATGGTGGAAACCGTCTCAGGTACCGCAAAGTAAGATAGAAGCAAGCTGGCAGGATGTGTTACCCACTACCTATATGGGGTATTTAACATGAATAGGAACTATACGATCGTCAATCGAGTGCGCGAGCTTATCCATGATGCATTTATTTTTCTCGCTTACATTTTGGGGGGNACGTGCTTGTTGTCCTCAACAGCAAGGGTCGAGTTTTTGACTATGAGGATACTGGACAACGGACATCGCTTAGGAGTCGGGGTTCGATGGCGGTAAAGGTTCTTGTTTCTTGGAGGAAATTCCATCGAATTCGAGTTTGGCTTTGAACGTGTGTGAGGAAGGACTCTGAAGAATGTGTCAGTCAGAGCTCGGGCGTTTGGTACTTGCCTACCTTCCCTCACCTTCACCATCCCACCCATTCGTTCTTCCACGTTTAACCCTCGACGTCCAAGCGGAATCGCCTCATCCCATGTTGCTGTTATTGCCGTTGCTGTCGCTGCCGCCATCAACTTTGTTGCCGAGACCTATCCAAGCAAGTAGGAAGGGTCAGTACCAGTCTCATTGAGATATGAGATAATTCGCGAGCTCACCAATGACCACTCTCCCTTCCCCCTTCCATCACCTCCAGTTGAGGAATGGAATGGACTGAAAAAAGCGGTAGGTAAGTCATCGATCACGACCGCAAACGAGGAACTTCATTGACATTGATTTGAGTTCGTAGGCTGGCCTAGTCCTACCGACTCGTACCAGCAGCCGCTGTGGTCGCGGCAGCCATCGCGGTTGCGGTCGCCGAGTTCCTCTAGTGTCCTAAGATGATGAGGTATCAGTAACTAGTAAGCAGCTCGTTACAAACGCGACGTAC